>JARYGA010055698.1:0-44503 GCA_030545235.1 Helianthus tuberosus
CCTAGTAGTTTGAGTCAGCAAGGATACAATCCTAAAGGGTCGGATTATTGAAAGATAATTAATTAAGTTATTAATGCATATTATGGTAGGCCCCTCTTTTGAAGGTGACGTTACCATCGGCTAAGTAGTCTGAGTCAGCAAGGATACAGACCTAAGTAGCCGGATTAAAGTATTAATTGTAGCTTACATATGAGGGGATCAAAGAGTTTGGACCCTCGACATCCAATACCGGTGAGTATTGAAGGAGGTCCTACTAAATTTGACCCAGGTCCTTGTAGGATCTATACACTGAACAAGTCAAGACTCTTACCAAACCGTTCCCTTAACCCCCGACCAGGTAGCCAATATACCACCATATAGACCGTGGAGATATGAATGGTGAAAATCTTTTATTTTATATAGACAGTAAAATAATGCCAAGACACCACGGACAAACGATAAGGAAGAATCACCTTCAACATAAGAAACTAGTTATTAAAGTCATTAATACATAACCAAGTAAAAAGTGCGAAAAGATTAAAAATAAAAAGTATTACACTAGACACTTGTCTTCACCAAGTGATGTAAGAGACTTAGGCAAACATGGCATTTGATTGTCAAGAACTCTTACGATCAATCTTGGATCCCGAGATGACTCACACACTCTATGATGGACAATGGATGATGGTGGTGGATGATGGTGTTGTGATGGTGGTGGGTAGTGGGTGAAGTGTGAGAGAGGTGGTGTGTCAAGGGATGGTTTGCAAATGAGCCAAGCACCCCTATTTATAGCCTGAACAGCAGCTCGGGCACGGACGCATGTCCATTGGGCACGGCCCCGTTTACATCCTCTTCTTTATCTTCATTAATTGCAGTTTGTCTGCATTAGTTGACCACACCCCTGTGTCCACTGAGCACGGCCGTGTGCAGAAGCATATCTGTACTATCAAGATTTGCCTGGATTCTGTGAATCTTATAGTTGACCACGACCCCGTGTCCACTGAGCACGGCCCCGTGGTGGGCAATAGAAGCTTCTATAGCTTTGTCTTTTATGCTGGCACATGGGCACGCCCCCGTGTTTACTACGCACGGGGCGTGTTCAGCCTTCTGTTCTCTTGTTTTGCTTGGGAATATGCTGTCGGGGAGGTCGGGCATTCCACGTTTGTTCCTTTTCTTGTATTTATGTTAGATTTAGCTGCCTTTTTGCTTCTTTTGTTAATTTGAGCTCATTTAATCCTGAAAATACAAAAGAAAGACAAAAGCACACTTTTTCCAACATTAGTACTAAAAAGGGTTAGTTTTATGCCACAATTGATGTAATTTATATGTTGCATTTTGTGCACATCAAATACCCCCACACGTGAATCTTTGTTTGTCCTCAAGCAAAACTCTTTATAATGCGACTTTACACTCCCAAATGGAATGGGTAGAAGAGAAGATTTTTGGGCTTGTCATAGAGTGTCGGAATTTCCAAGATTCTTTATTAAGTTTTATTTTTATTTATTTACAATCCTATTCGTCATGATTTATTTAAAACATTACATAAGATAAATTACTTATTAGGGAATAACATGCCTTTTTTAAAATTCCACTTATATACAAGTTCACAAACCTCACGCGGGATCACTCAACACTCGGCCGAAGATGTATTTTAGTGAATCACTCGAGAGCGACATGGAACCTACTCCTACCATAGGCTTGCCAAGCAATCAATCCTCCTCCTTTTTAACTATATACCTTTATAAATATTAAGAGGACTTTTGGGGTGAAGGGTTAGGCTTGGGTTAAAGGTAGGTGGTTGGGTTAGTGGTTAGTAAAAAAGGGCGAAAGGCGTAAAAAGCGTCGGTTTTCGTATGACTTTTTATTTTTGTAATTTTTATTTTGATGAAGCCATTATTCAAACAAAGTTATTTTGGATGAACTTGTTTGTTTATTTCTCTTTTTCTTAATCATCAACATTTTTTTTTTAAAGTCATAAGAAAAACCGAGCTTGTTACTAAAACAAAGCGTTTAAAATAAAAAAGGGTTTTAGTGGGTAAAAAGGGTGTTTGTTTTTGGGTTAACAAATGAAAAGGTTTAGGCTTAAAGGGGTTAACTAGGGGGATTTTGGGTAGGTGGTAAAAAAAAAAGAAAAATAATGGTGTAGAAATAAAAAGTGTTAGTCCTAATGCCTCCATCATTTACTTACTCGGGTTTAAGTTGGTAAAGACCGGGAATGTATCGTCGTGGCAAGTTCTAGAGTCGTAAGAACCAAGCGGCTATTCACACAAGAAACGAAAAATGAACATTTAGTTTAAAGATATGTATTTGTATGCTCAATAAAGGCTCAAAACTCACTTTTTGTGGGAATGGGTTTTTATGTGATCAAGTATATATAATCAAATTTTAACTAACCTTGTCATGCCGTTTCAAAATTTTCTTATGTTGGTTCTTTTTATCACGACGCTATCGGTTGTAAATCTGTAAAAATATAACCTTTTTAGAACTTGAAATTCCCACGTTAAACCTAGACAAGTAAAAAAAATGAAATTATTTTTTTTGAAAAAATTTGGGGTGATTAGCGGTTCCAATAGAGTTTTGTGTAAGGCTTGTGATTAGGACTTGCAAGATTTTAGCATCCCCCCCCCCCCACACTTAAATTGCATATTGTCCTCAATGTGTCCCAAAACTAAGTTTTTAGGTTTATTGAATGTGTAAAAAGGTGTGAAAAAGCAAAATTTGTGTTACTGGGCATCTGGACACGACCCCGTGGTGTCCGGGCACGACCCCGTGTTCAGATCGCCAGTAACAAAAATGAATAAAAAGAAACAGAAGCCTGGGCACGGGGGCGTGCTGGGTGATTACGCCCCGTGTCCAGTTACCTGAACTGGGCATTCTCTGCAGATTGTGCAGCTCGGGGCCGTGTTGGGCGGGCACGGCCCGTGCTGAACTTGCTGTAATGAAGAAGATTTTGTCGGATGGCCCTGTTTTCGTGCATGGGGTGCGGGTTCAAGTTTCCCTTGTTATCCTTCACCATCCCGAGTGTGTTTTATTGTAACACCTCGAAAATTCACGTCCTATAATGTGTAGACACGTGTCGTATGTTTAAACGTGTGAAAGAATATTATGAAAGGACTAAAGTTGACAAACATGGAAAGTATGTGAATATACGTATTCTAAGTGTCAACAGTGAATAAATATATTGTGTATTAACCCTACAAGATGCTCATACCTTCAAACGAATAAATCATGGATCATACGAAGCTAAAAGTGAGAGATTACAAACTATAGGGGCTAAATGTGTCAACATGTTTAAATTATACCTCTGAGTGACCTTTTGACAAACCCGAAGCTTTGTAAATGTTAATTATGCTCACTAGAATGCACGATATAAATTTCATAAAGTTTCGTTAACGTATGAGAAAGTTATGATCAAATTCGTGTGCGAGGGGTTAAAGTGCAAACGTTGAAAGTTAAGACTTTTCGGGTTAACCGGAAGTGTTCAGGGACTTGGCAAAGTGGGTATAAGTCCTAAAGCCCTTGTGGGTAAATATAAGGGGGTCAAAATGCAAGAAATAACCCTAGTTGCCCCTTCGTGAAGCCAAAGGTCAAGTTGCGAAACAAAAGAAAAATAAAAATCTGTTTATCAGGCCCAGGCGGCCCGCTTTGGGTCCGGCCAATCGTGAGGCGGGCCGCGTCCGACTCCCAGAACCGAGAAACAAGGCTGATGTCTGCCATGGCCTATTGTGCGTGACCTTTACCCGATTTTTCACATCTCTTGGCCCCTAAAGCACCCCCTAAGCTCTAGTAACAAGTGTTGATCAGTTGTGGGCACTAGTAGACACAAGTGTCAAAGAATTGTGGTGACTAAAATGCTATATAAAGGAGCAAGAACTTGCAAACATTCTCACACCAATTCCTTCAGCATTCTGATCATTCCTGGAGCTCCAACCTGCTCTCAAGTGTTCTCTAATCAAGCTTAGGACTTCAGTAAGTGTTCTAATCCTTCTTTAATTGAGTTTAGCTTAGTTTATTAGCTAAAAGTCAAACCGTCGTAATTACGGTTTGACTTCGAGATTAGTCAACAATGGGTCAGTCACATCTCGAATTAAAAGTGGTTATAGGTTGGTATTTATGTGGATAATAAACCCTCAAAAGGGTTCCCCCTGATTTCCACTCTAACCAGGTCAAAAGTCGGGTCAAACTTATATTTAAAAAGTCAACAGGAAGCTTAAAATGCCATTTATGCATAATTAGCAATGTAGATCATATACAACCTGTTGGATCATTGTTATAACTTAGTAATAAGTGTAAGAACATGTCTAAACATGTTCAACCCGACAATTTCTTGTTTAGACCCGGTTCGGAACCGAAAGTCACATAGTTTGACTTTCGCTTTGACTTTCATTTCTGACCCGTTTAGGCATGTTTTAGAAATGACTCAGAGCTTTAATTGGATTAGGTTACATGTTAGTACAACCCTCTGTGATTATACACCTTGTTTCATTAGTTATCCAATTAATATGCATCTTTCCGTTAATTGCTCATATGTTGACCATTATGCCCTTATTACCTTAAAACGTGATTTATGAAAGTGTAAAAGTGTAGAAACCTTATTTACTGATATATAAACTTGTATGCAAAGTTGGACATCAGTTTGACTTGTAGATTAAGAGTTATGCTCATTATCGCAAATTTAAAGCTTTATGTTAATAAAACGGCGTAATTAGCGTATACCCTAGTTAAGCCTATTTTTGGTATCAAACTTAATATCCACTGATGTAATATATTATTTTGGGATTTTTAAATATTTTTAATAAATTTTAGGCTGAGCATAACTAGTAGTCGTAGGCTTAATCCGGTAATTGTCGGTTTTGCCCTTACGGGCCATAAAATGAGTTTTACATATCTAAACGACTCCAAACCTTTTGCTACTGATCACATATGACAAATAAATTATTTTAAGCCTTTTGAAAATATAAAAATATCAGATTTAAGTATCGAACCCGGAAATGACCTTTAATCGCCTTATTAAGCGTTTTTAGCGCAAAGTATGTATTAAAAATTATATTGGACATACCCGAGTTGATACCTACTGATATATGAGGCAAATTATAATATTTTAACAGTAAGCAAAGGTTGATAAACTCAGACTTCAGTTTTGAGCTTTTCGGCTTATGTGAAATTACCAAAATACCCCTACGGGGCATAGTTTGGTTAAAAATGATAAATTTCACATATATGCTTTATCTTACTGTTATAACTCATTAACTTGAGTATGTTTACTGATTACACCAGACCTGTAACTCAGTTAAACACTTAAACCCTTTTACAACCTTTAAAATGACCAAACTACCCCTACGGGGCCTAGTTTATGTTTAAAAACGTTCCGGGCATAATGAAAGACACCTTACTGATGTCACAACATATTTGAGACATAATTAACTTAGGAAACCTGTATATAGCTCTCATGAATACCCATCACGCTTATTACGCGTACGGTTCGGTTTATGTAACAAGTTTACATAAATTAGCCGAAACGGGTCAAACCTTAACGGTTTTATCTCAAAATCCGGAATGTGAATAATAAACCCATATTAAACAAGCCTTCAAACTTGTCGGGTCTGAATCACATTCTATCCGGTCTTCGCTTAATCGTGCGTACGAACCGTATCTTGAAAACTAGCCGGTCTAAGCTTAAGCTTAATAAAAGGCCCGTTAGAATTCTAATAGGTTATTATAAACCTTCGTTCCAGATTAGGAGGACCAGTAAAAGCTACGTGCATTTTGCTTATTGTGATTAATACTTACTCAGGTAAATACTTTTAACTTATTTTCCCTATACAGGCTTGGGTTACGGTATATAGCATACCGCTTGATCGAGCATCAAATCTCCACAGTTGAGTGGGTAGTTGACTAATTTGATCGGCTCATTTAAACAGTCTTGATTACTTAAAGCCTTTGGGGGGTTAATGACCATGTTCCGGATATCCTTGGCATCATCTTACGAGATGGCCACGACCTGAGCACGGGGTGTAGGCGTACACCTGTCAGTGTATAACTCTATATTGTGGTGTGTCTATTGATCTTTAACCCGGACAAGATCCGGGCTACTGAACGCACAAGTAACATGTAATTCGTTCACAAGATTATAATATTAAATAATTCTCCCAAGTTATGAAAATGTTTATGCCATGTGCATCCAAACCAATTTTAAATCATTTTTCAAAATGAGTCAGTTGATTGTATTTACCAGTGTAAACTGACGTATTTTCCCAAAAAGACTGAATGCAGGTACTAAACGAAATTGGCTGGATTGTCTCCTTAGCATCAATAAAAAGTCTCGCAAGCTTAGGATGCCTGAAGTCTGTTGAACCATTGTTTCTATTTTATTTCGATCCGTTCTGTGGATAAACAATCGAACGTTGTGATACTTGATATTACAATAATTAAATTCGGTTGTATCTTATTTTAAATTTGCTTCCGATGTGCATAATAATTATTGTGTTGTTTGACTATTATGTTGCCAACCACGTCACGATACTCCCCCACCGGGCCCACCGGTGACACATGGAAATCGGGGTGTGACAGGTTGGTATCAGAGCCAACACTGAGCGAATTAAACACTAGCCTTTTGTGTTTAATCTCAGTTACACAATTGCACAATTCTAAACCTTCGAGTCTAGACATATAACGTAGGACAAATTCCACCTTATTCAGTTTTGGTTTTGTCCTTTAAATTTTATATTTGTTATTGTTATCTTATGCTACTTTGACAGGATTAACAATATGCCTCCAAGATTCTTCCGTAGAAGAGGACGAGGAAAGGGGCCGATCACCGCCCCCAACGATAATGAAGCAGGACCCTCGAATGTTCGAGTTCCGTCTACCACGGAGAGTGATGATCCATGACAAAACAGAAGGAACCTATTTGAGCCGGCTAGACGGTCGGTCTCACATAGCTCGACACCTCCGGTCCAAAACCCGTATGGGCCACAACCGGACTACGAGCCGAACAACCCTCAGCCTTCCTTCATACCATTACAACGATCCCTGTCTCATCATTCTTTCGGGGACCCCACCCCAGTTTTTCGGGGCCTATTTAAGCCGGTAGGCTACGTGCAAGAACCCGTGGGTTTTAACCCACTGGGGCCAGACGATCACTTCTCTGGCGATCACGCGGATGACATGGACGAGGATACTGACCCCGTCGAACCTGCAAGTGGAACTCCAAATCATCCGATCGAGATCTCCGACGGATCGTTTTTCCATGGATCACCCTATGTTGGTCCGGATAGCTTTCAGGCGATGTTCACCCGGCACGAGTGGTATTATACACCTCCTCACCATTCGTCGCCTCATGAGCAGCAGCAGCTGCAGCAGCAGCAGCAGCATCATTAAGATTCCTCTGAGGATCACCGATTTGTGGCAGTTACGCCACCACCTCCACCGCCACCAGTACAGCCGGCACCTCCTCAACCGCCAAGGCGTAGGAGAACCGGTGCCCGAATGTCGTCACGAGCAGGGGACTTCCATTTCAGTTCCCCACGTCAGTCCAGTGGCAGCCATTATCCGCCACATCAGGAGGACCCACAAATGGGTGGACCTTCACAACCAGCTGTACCACAGCCACCGCCAATGGGTTTTGATAACCCAATTCCGGCATATACGGGTTCCATGGCGTATAACCCGTTTGAACCGCCGAATCACCACAACTACGGTTACGCGGAGGCCGACCCTTACATGGTAGCGGCGAACTACAACCCCCAAGGACCCTATGGAGACCCATGGGGAGTAGGTTACCCGACTCAGGGGTACCCGATACCTCCTAGGCCTATTATCAGGACGCAATCGCAGCCACCACGGTTTTCTCCCCCAGAAAGGGAGGAAATCCTACAAAGGTTGGATGAAGTAGAGCGAGGCTTCCACCGTGACCGTAGGGAGAGACAGACCTTCTTCCAAGGATTAGCAAGTTTATCTGGCGCCCTGTCACAATGGTGACATGTCACAATGGTGACATGTCACAATGGTGACGATGGTCATACCACTATTAGGTCAATGAGCCTAAATAGTGATGATTATCCCTGTAGGTCAATGAACCTAACAGTGATTATCCCGAGTAGGTCAATGAACCTAACTGGGAGAAAATTAGTAATGTGCACAATACCCCACTAGCCAGGGATTCAAGATATCCACGACTTAGTCCCTGTAATTATAACTTTTGAAAATAATCTGAGGTATTGTAAAATAGTTGATAAAAAGAGAATGACTCACATTGAAGATTTAATTTGAGCAGAGCCTAGCCTACTGATTAGCCTTTTTAACATAAATTTAATAACAGGCACACAATTCTGGGTTAGTAATCAATACAGCATTTACGATAACTCACGAGATCAAACCCTCACAACGAATGACAAAGTGCGATACTTAAACATCCATCGAATTAATGACGAATGACAAAGCATAAACCCTAATGTGGGCAGCACTTAAATATCCATTGGATATTTTGATCAATCGGACATTGAATCGTATCAGCGATCGAGTTATTACCCTGATAGTGGCGTCGATTAGTGATCTATGTGTGTTAATTGTGGTAAACAGACTATAACTCGGCGTATATTTGAAATTTGTTCGTCGTTTCAGTTCCAGAATGCAAGTCCCAGACCCTTCTATTTATACCCAAATTTGGCATCTCCCGCGTGTCGCGGAAGAATCCGTGTCACGTGCCGCGTATCGCCTGCGGTGACATTTTTAGGGTAGGGTAGGTACGTGTCCAACTAGCTCAGGTGAGTCGACAATTCGTTAAAATTCAATTTCCACGTAAATCTGTAAAGATAATATCAACTAGGTTTTACCCCCCTGAGTTTTAGGGGCCCTGATTCTAATTCCGATTGTTCTGAAAATTTTAGGGCTTGTTCAGAGTCAATTGGGTGTCTCAATTAGGGTTTCCTATTTGTCAATTAAAATAATAATTAGTACTTTTTAATGAGAGTTGTTACATTCTCCCTACCTTAATAAAAATCTCATCCTCGAGATTTACTGGAATTATTGAGTATACTTTTGCTTCTTTTCTGATTCCAGTTCCCAAGTGTACTAGGGTCCTATCTTTGAATCCCACTTTACTTGAACTAACACTAATCGTTTGTGTTTTGAGAAAATTGATCTTTTTATCTTCTATCTGAAGAGGTTTCGCTACAAATTTTACTACCAAAGATTCGTCAGATAGACATTTCTTGAGATTGGATACATGAAATACATCATGTACTCCAGCTAACTCTCCTGGTAGTTGTAAACGATAAGTAACTAGTCCTATACGTTGAATCAGTGAAAATGGTCCTACGTATCTGGGACTTAGCTTTCCTTTCTTACCGAATCTAACAAATCCTTTCCAAGGAGATACTTTCAATAGCATTTTGTCTCCAACTTGAAACTCCAACGGCTTTCGTCTATTGTCTGCATAACTCTTCTGGCGATCTCTAGCCGTCTTCAGCCTTTCCTTTGTGATACTGAATATCACAGTCGTAATCATTTAGGATTTTTATCCATCTCCTTTGCCTCATGTTTAATTCTTTTTACCCAAATATATTTCTTAAATTCTTATGATCCGTATAGACAGTAAACTTACTTCCATACAGATAATGTCTCCAAATCTTTAGGGCAAAAATTATGGCTCCTAATTCTAAATCATGAGTGGTATAGTTTTCTTCGTGCTTTTTCAATTGCCTTGATGCATATGCAATTACCTTTTTGTGTTGCATTAATACATATCCAAATCCTAGCTTTAAAGCATCACTGTATACTTTAAAATCTTCTGTTCCTTCTGGTAAGGCTAGGATTGGAGCATTGGTTAATTTATGTTTCAAGATTCTAAAGGCTTTTTCTTGTTTAGGTCTCCATTCAACTTAACTGTTTTACAGGTTATCTTAATTAATGGTATAGCTATTTTGGAAAAATCCTTAATAAATTGTCTATAGTATCCGGCTAAACCTACAAAACTCATAATTTCCATTGAGGATTGTGGAATTTTCCATTTGGTAATTGTTGCTATCTTAGCAGGATCTATATGAATACCTTCATGATTCACCATATGACCTAAAATTTGCACTTTTGGCAGCCAAAATTCACACTTCGAGAATTTGGCATAAAGCTTCTCTTTTCTTAACAAAGTTAAGAATGCATGCAAGTGTTGACAACGTTCTTCCTGACTTTTGGAATAATTAAGTATATCGTCGATGAAGACAATTACAAATTTATCCAAATATGTTTTACAGATCCTATTCATCATGTCCATGAATGCTGTAGGTGCATTCGTTAATCCGAAGGGCATGACTGTAAACTCGTAATGACCATACCTAGTTTTGAAAGCAGTCTTAGGTATGTCTTCTTCTTGTACTTTTAATTGATGATATCCGGAACGTAAGTCGATCTTAGAAAAATATCTATTTCCCTGGAATTGATCGAATAGATCATCAATTCTAGGTAATGGGTATCGATTCTTAATTGTAACTTTATTCAATTCCCCATAATCAATCAAACCATCCTTTTTCTTAATAAACAATACTGGTGCCCCATACGGGGATAAACTAAGTTGTATGAAAACTTCACTTAATAATTCATCTAATTGCTTTTTCAGTTCGAACATTTCTGTAGGAACTAACCGATAAGGTGCCTTGGCTATAGGTATAGTTCCTGGAATTAGATGAATCCTAAACTCTACTTCCCTATCTGATGGTAATCCTAGTAACTCTTCTGGGAATACATATGGGTATTCTGAAATTACAGAAATTTTCTTAAGTTCTTTATCTTTAGTATTAATGATTACTGAAATCATATATACTGTTCCTTGCTTTCGTTCAAAATTCGCAATTTTCATTACTGATATGAACTTTATGGTTTTACATGGCTTATCTCCTGTAATCATTATTACTTTTCCAGTGGATGCACAAATTTCTATGGAATTCTTATCACATATAATTCGAGCATGGTTTGTTTACTAACCAATCTATTCCTAACACAACATTGAATTCAACTAATTTCATATATAATAGGGTTACAGAAAATTTATGACCTGAAAGTTCTATTTCTACTTTTTGTAAAACCTGATCTATTTTAACTGAATTTCCATCTGCCGTTTCTACTGTAGAATTTTGCCTAATGCTCGTTAAAGGTAAGTTAAGAGTTTGGCAGAATGAAGTATTTATAAAACTTTGGTTTGCACCAGAGTCAAATAATACTTTTGTGTAAACGTTGTGAACTAAGAACGTACCGGCTATCACATCTGGAATGAGTTCTGCTTCCTTAGCAATTAGTTGGAAGGCTCTTACATTCCTTTTTGCTCCATCTGCAGGTTTGACTTTATTGTCAGATGGTTTGTTAAGTTTTGGACAATCTGGCCTAAGATGTCCAGCTTCTCCACAGTTGTAGCATACTGAAAATTTCTTCCTCCTGCAGTCTTCTTCTTGATGCCCCGGAATTTTGCAAAAATTGCAATATCCTTTGCATCTTCCAAAATGCTTCCTTTTTCAAGAATTGCAAAATGGACTAGTGGAAGATTGCCCATTCCCTCCTTTCTTGAAATTGTTATGGTTACCCGGACGGAATCCTTGGGTAATCTTTTGGGCTACTTCCTTCCTTCTATTTTCTTCTCTTGTCCGTACTAGTTCGTTAGTCAGAGTATTGACTAAATCTACCGCATCAACAATCGTGCGAGGTTTCGCAGCTTTGACGATATTACGGATTTCAGCAATTAATCCCCAAATATAACGAGAAATAAGTACCGGTTCTGGCGAAGCCAGGGTTGGTACCACTCGAGCATACTCGAAGAATGTCATAGTATACCCTCGACAATCTACATCCACCATCCGGTGGATTAGAAACTTATTTGTCATTTGTTCCTTTTCATACTCGGGACAGAATTTTCTTTCTACAAAGCTCTTAAATTCTTCCCAGTTCATAGCATACGCCATTCTTCTTCCTTTTGCTTGTAACACCGTATTCCACCATTCTAGCGCCCCTTCTTTGAAAAGGTTTGAAGCGTACATGACCTGATCATCCTGAGCACATTAACTTATGGCAATTACTGCCTCGGTTTTCTCTAACCAACGCAGTGCCGCAGTCGCTCCTTCATTGCCTGCAAACTCAGTGGGTTTACAAGCAAGAAATTCTTTGTAAGTGCAACCAGACGTTGCAGCTTTCATTTTCTTAGGGAGCGGAGCTTGCCGTGGTTCATTATCATGATTAACATGATCATTGCCTCCGTTCACGCTATTACTGAAGTTATCTACAGAAATACGTTTGCTAGGAACGATTTGTTGCGGTTCGATTGGATTTTTAATAGCAGCAACGATTGATGGAATAACGTTGGCTATCCCTTGAGTAACTATTGCTGGAATAGCGTTGGCTATCCCTTGACCAACGATATTTTCTATATCCTGCCTAGTCATATATTGATCCCCCGGTTGTTGCTCAGATTGATTAACCTCATTAACTGGTTCATTATTAGCATTTTCCATCTGATATCTAATTTATAGATAATTAATTAGTATAAAAGAAATAATCCAATGTTACATTTAATTGCACATAATCACATAAACGAATATACAAACAAAATTTGTAAATTTTCTAAAATTTTATTTGTTTTATAGATTATAGCATGCTTCTATATACAATCATTGTATTATTTATTTTACAAATACTGATTTTACTATTACTATTACACCACCATAGTTCCATAAATCCCCTATCCTTTGTCAGATGATATTCTAGTAACGGCGTTCACTCTCATCGTATTTCCAGGAGATCTGTCCCCCAATCTCTTGGATCCTATTCCCAGTATCCATTAGTTCTTCACCAAAGTGGCGGAATTCAGCCATATTCTCGTTACTCATTGGTGGATTTGGTAAAGGTTCTGGATTGAACTGAGGAAAAAGCTTATAGGGATTGTTTTGGAGTTGTATTTCATTAGTCAACCATTCGTCTATTTGCGAGTGGATTGAAAGGTTTGGATTAGCTGGTTCTAAGTTCATTTGTAGTTGTGTTTCAAGAGAATGAATAAAATCATTTTCATTAATAGGCTTAATAGTATTATAGCTTGCCATTATAAAATCTAGCTCTTCCTGAGATGGTAACCCCTTAATTTGTCCAGAGCTTTCCCCAATTTCCATTTTCTTAGGCTTGGGTTTCTCAAGAGGTAAAGCGTTGAATTCTATAGGTTCTTCTATGTCTGGTATATACCTATTGAAATCTCTGGAAACCTCTATTCTTACTGGATAGAGATTTAAATTCTGAAGGGCGTCAGACAAGTCACTCATGCTGTTATGCAAAATACCCACAAATACTAAGTTAAAAATTTATATCAAATTTCATAGAAAACCTTTAAATATTATTGCATATTGGGTAACTATGAAACAGCCGAATATGAAAACATACTACGTTTTATTTGTAAATTTATTTATTTACTAAATCAGGTTTCTGGCTTATATTTAATAAAGGTGCTAAAACTTAAATCAAAATATTTAAAGATTTGTATTTATTGCTACAGTGGTTAACATATAAAGATTTGCCCATACTGTACAAAATTATTCAGATAATAAAACACATAATCACAAAATAAAAATTAATAAAAATTATTAAGTATTTCTAAATACTTAATTGGCTTAAATCAGTGGCTCGATAAGTGACTCTGATACCACCTTTTTCTGTCACGGCCCCCGACCCGGTTTGACCCGTTTCAGGAGCCGCGGGACAGAAATCCCGTGGTATTTAATTAATTGAGTTTAACAGCGGAAGTTTATTATCAGGATCTTTTTAAAACTGAAATATTTCCCAATTATTTTATTTCACAACGCGGGATAAAGCCCCGGTAATTTACAATCATTTGATTTCACGAAGAAATCTTTTATTTTACAAAACATGTTTCTTTATTTTCTCCTGAGCCACTTTCTCAAGGTTGTAGTGCTTCACGGCACTTTTCCTAGATCATAATAGATCACCTGAAACATGTTTGAAAAAGGTTTTGTCAGCGGGAAATACTGAGTGAATCATTCTATTTACATAAAATAATGCTTAGTTATCAATTACAGCATAAGAGCGATTACAATGGCTTCTATCTAATTTTTATCTGGCGCCCTGTCACAATGGTGACGATGGTCATACCACTATTAGGTCAATGAACCTAAATAGTGATGATTATCCCTGTAGGTCAATGAACCTAACAGTGATTATCCCGAGTAGGTCAATGAACCTAACTGGGAGAAAATTAGTAATGTGCACAATACCCCACTAGCCAGTGATTCAAGATATTCACGACTTAGTCCCTGTAATTATAACTTTTAAAAAATAATTTGAGATATTGTAAAATAGTTGATAAAAAAGAGAATGACTCACATTGAAGATTTAATTTGAGCAGAGCCTAGCCTACTGATTAGCCTTTTTAACCTAAATTTAATAACAGGCACACAATTCTGGGTTAGTAATCAATACAGCATTTACGATAACTCACGAGATCAAACCCTCACAACGAATGACAAAGTGCGATACTTAAACATCCATCGAATTAATGACGAATGACAAAGCATAAACCCTAATGTGGGCAGCACTTAAACATCCATTGGATATTTTGATCAATCGGACATTGAATCGTATCAGCGATCGAGTTATTAACCTGATTGTGGGGTCGATTAGTGATCTGTGTGTGTTAATTGTGGTAAACAGACTATAACTCGGCGTATATTTGAAATTTGTTCGTCGTTTCAGTTCCAGAATGCAAGTCCCAGACCCTTCTATTTATACCCAAATTTGGCATCTCCCGCGTGTCGCGGAAGAATCCGTGTCACGTGCCGCGTATCGCCTGCGATGACATTTTTAGGGTAGGGTAGGTACGTGTCCAACTAGCTCAGGTGAGTCGACAATTCGTTAAAATTCAATTTCCACGTAAATCTGTAAAGATAATATCTACTAGGTTTTACCCCCCCCCCCCCCCGAGTTTTAGGGGCCCTGATTCTAATTCCGATTGTTCTGAAAATTTTAGGGCTTGTTCAGAGTCAATTGGGTGTCTCAATTAGGTTTTCCTATTTGTCAATTAAAATAATAATTAGTACTTTTTAATGAGATTTGTTACATTGCTGACGATGGAGCCCGCTTGGGGGATGATCTTTACTTGCCTACCATCAACTGGGATCCCAACAATCGGGATAAGCGCTACCAACCTCAGTGGAAAATTGCGGAGTCTTCTAGGTTGATCTTCCCTCCAGTGGTTCAACATTGGGTTGAGCGGGCTTATCCTCCAGCGGAGGTAGCATATGTTGAGGGGCTGAATAATGAGAACTTGATGAATTTTGCTATTGTTGATTCTGTTAGCCAACCTCGGAGGCTTACAGAGATCCGACGTCGGTAGATGCATGACAATAATGAGCTCCACCGGGCCCGGGCCGCTATTGAAGAACTTACAGATGAGAAATACCGCCTGGAGAGTCAACTTCGGGCCGCTGGATTGAGGGAGAGTCGGTATGTGTCGGAGAAAAACAAGGCCGAGGATGATTTGAAGAGGGTTACTGCCCACCTTGCCGAAGAGCGGCTTATGTGGGCTCGAGACATAGCGGAAAAAGACCGGGTTATCGCTCATGCTAAAAACGTGCAGGAGGAGCTAGAGCGTAATGCTGTTAGTGAGGCTCAGAAGGTGAGATCCGAAATGTCTGCTCTTGTGGAAAAATTTCAAATTGACAGTGATTTTGTATCGCAGGTTCAGGAACGCTATCAAGCTTTGACCGTTGAGGTAGAAACTTCGAATGCCAAGGCTCGGGCAAGACAGGCGGAGTTGGAGGAGCGGGAAGGGCAACTTAGAGAACTCCAACAGCGTTGTGATTCCCTTCTCCTTGAACGAAATACACTTAACCAATCCTCCACTACACGCCTAAAGGAGGCAGAGAGTGCCCTGGATCAAGCAAATGTTGAAATGGAGGGGTTAACCAATCAACTGGCCGCTCTGCGGGGAGACAGAAATTGGCTAATAACCACCGGGCTAGTAGGAGCGTTTGAATACCTTGGCCAATCAGCGCCCTTTACCTCGCTGATAGACCGTCTTTCCGCTGCTGCCTATCAATCCGGTCACCATAATGGCGTTTACCAAGGATACTTCGATTGTAAACAATCAGAAAAGATTCCTTCTGACGTTCATGTAGCTAGGGGCAAATTTGAAGGTGAAATGGCTGATGCATTGGAGGCGGTATACAACGAGCCACTGCCTGGGTATGCTGACTTAGTGGATAAGGTGAATGAAGAGGGCACCGAATCTCTTCGTATAATGCTGGACCCTGCGGAAGAGTCTGAGGAAGCATAAGTAGTTTTATTTTGCTCATGTGTTTTTAAACATTTGTGTCGTTTGTAATTGTTGGGATTGAACCCTACCAGAGGAACAGATAATGTAAAGTCAAAACCTGGTCACAACAGTGGATCCAAAATAAGCTGCGGTTTACATTAAGCTTCCCCCTTGAAAATGATTTAAAACAACAGATGGTCTTGTATCCACTGACTGGATACAACTGCTGCTGTACTGCATAACTACTGATGAAGCTTAGAAGACTGTTGGACACTAAGCACTGCTAGGTACAAACTGCTGATGACAAAGCTCTGCTCAATCAAGGACTGATCAACCTTGAGGAAAGCACTGATGTAAAGAGAGAGCAGTTGTTTAGTAAATTATCTGTTTTATGTATAGTCAGTGGTTAGGTATAGCAGTATTTGTAAAAGGACAGTAGATACAGGTTGTTAGGCTGTTAGACGTCGCTTTCATGGTGACGTCAGCTTAGATACCCCAGTGGTTTGGTTTGTCTATAAATGTAACAGTACCCTGTACTGTTACATTTGATTGACTGAGCAGGTTCTTCTCCTCATGTCTAATCCTTTCATCTTGAGCAACCAACCTTGAGGCATCAGGCTGAGGGGGAGTTTAGTTTGTAAGCTTTCACTGTAATCTTTTGCTTTGAATTGTAAATCATTCGACTCTATGAAAAGCAATTGTTTATCAAACTATCTTCTCCTATTAATTGTGTTTACAAAGTTTGTTATTCATTTCCGCTGCACTTAAAACTGTTCATATCTATTTGATTTGTTCAAATCTCACAAACAAACACAATCATGAAAGCCTCAGATGTTAACAATTGGTATCAGAGAAAGGACAGTCAAATTCGATCTAACAATCAATTTGACATAACAGTTCCGCTCAAAATTCATTGATACTAAGGTTGGTTGTAGTTAGTTGAAAAACAGAGTATCGAGTAAATCATGTTCAAAATGGTTATTCAGAAACTCTGTAAATCAACCAAGATGTCATATGACACACAAATTTCACACAACAAGTGATTTTATGCATAAGACACTCATGGTTTCTAGATCTGAAACTATATCTGTTAAACTATGAGTCTACTTTTATTTTCTAAATTGATTTCAGTTGTTGATGTGCAAATCTGTGATGTCTTCACTAAATACTGAAGTATGAACCTCAGATTAACAAAACCTATGTTCGTAAAAACATTGATTGTTTTGCTAAAACAAAAGAGGGAAATTAAAACTTTAGTCATTCAGATCTTATGTACTAAAAACAGGTTGAGTTCCTCAAAAGGACAAAATCAACTATGTTAAAATACATTAAGAAAATTCACAAAAACTCTGAAGTGTGTTTGTCTCAAAACTTTTGAATTCACAAAAGCTCTTGAATTCAGAAGAAAAGAGTATAAACTTAAAACACTTAAGAGTCAAAACTACGGGTAATAATGGTCATTAAGCAACTATGTGCATTCATCTGCTCAGTAAAAGGTTTTGATTCCGGTGAATGAACTCCAAAAAGGACTGATACATGTGTCCTCATGCTTACAATCAACTGACAAAGAAAATGATACCAAACAGTGGTCAAAATATGCTCAAAATTGTCAAACCACTGACCATTTTCAATAACTTGAGAATGATATGATCATGTACTCTATTGAAATTATACCAGATCCTTTTTGATGCTGTTATCAGAAAATCCTTTAATCATTTTTTTTCCAAAGGATTTTCTCGAATAACCAGGATATATTGTTCATTTTTTTTTAATAATATATTTGGAACTTTTGCTTGTTTTTGTTGGCAATAGTTTCAGTTCATTTCAGGATGTAATACCTTATTTTTGTTGGTATTATTGTCCTCATAAATAGGTCAAAAGGAAATGGTATATATATCAAGATCATGTCATACTCAAGTTTGTTCCTAAACTTTTATCAAAAGGTTGATTGCTAACTGTGCTAGAATTACTAGGGTACTCATGTTTTAATTGAATATTAAACAAAAATGAGTTGCCTTAGCAAAAAGTTTTCATCTTCTGGGGTACTAAACCACTGTCCTCCAAAATTGACATGTGGCAAAACCTTGAATGAAAATTCTCAAAACTGTTGCTGGAATACTTGTCCTTCAGTTCTGTACCATTTACCCTAACCATTGTTTTGTTCCAACGTCTGATATCTAAAACACTGTCCACTGCTGAAAGTTAACCACTGATTCCTCATTTTCTTGACAAACACTGATGTTCAAAATCAGTGTCCTATTCACTGATATGCTATCCACTGATAGTAAAAATCATCCACTGCCCAAAATTTTTACCGTTGTAACCACTGATGTTTGATACGTCAGTGGCCCTTAAAACAAATGTTTTCCATCCTTCATCCATTTCATCAGTGTTTGACACGTGGTCAGTTTTTAGCCCTCGGATCAAAATAACCGCTGCCACATCAGCGATCATTTTTTCTTAATAAAACCCTGCCCTATACCCCCAAACAGGGTTTTACACTGTCGAATTGAATTCCAAAATTCTCTTCTCATAGCAGTTTCCAACCCTTCTTCTCAAAATCTCCAAAATCCTTCTTCGTTCTTCTCCGCAAAAAAATGACAAAATCAAAGTCAAAATCAAAATCAAAACCTAAATCACCACCACCTTCAAATGAGGTCGCTCAAACGGCCGAAGAATCAAATGAGATACCATACAAACAATCTCACAACTATCTGGGTTTACTCACAAAACCCACAAACAACCATACCTTCGATTCTATTCTCGACACCATATCTACATCAAAGTACAAAACTTTGTTGACAGTAGACGCCCCCATATATCTGCAAACCCAGAGAGAGTTCTGGAAAAATGCTACGCTTGAAAAACAAGATAATAAAGTAGTAGCCATTAACTCCTCGATACAGGGTACAACGATTCAAATCACTCCGCAATCACTATCAGAAATCTTCAAACTCGATGATCAGAAAGGTAAAGCTTCCTTTGACAAAAACGAGTTAAAAGCTGATTTTCTGAAAAGGGGCTATGCAGAACAGTCAAAGGTAGATACCCTACAAAAGGGTTATTTTCCATCTTCACCCATATTTTATTTCACACACTTCTGATGTGTGCTTCAAATAAAACAACATCTTTTAATGAAATACCTTTGAAAATTCAATGCCTGGGTTACGCTATTTTGAATAATAAAGACTACAACTACTCCCAGGAAATTTTCAATGACATGGTGAAAAACGTTGAAAGTAAAGCATTTTTGTTGTTTCCAAGATTTTTGAGTTACTATTTTATACAAAAATTTGATAAGAAAAATAAAAATTTACTTAAACAAGGTGTCTATTTTCAAATAAAAAGCTTGACACCTGAAACATTCACTAGAATGTTGGCACCAATAAAAACAAAAGCAGGGGTACCTGAGCAGATTTTAGCGGTTACAACTGCTCCCCAAGTATCAGCTGCTGAGCCCACTGCTCCAGGTGATCAAAGCAACACAACCATTGCTTTGAAACCCACACCTGATATCACCAAAAAGACCAAAAGAAAAACATCCAGAAAACCCACCAAACCCAAAACAAAGGCTACTCTGGAAGATGAGATCCCAGAGGAAATTCCTGTGACAACACAAAAGTCACCATAAACCACTGCTGCTACTTCCTCACAGCAGTTGGAAGAAAGATCTCAACCCATGCCTGAAACTCCTCCTGGATCCTCACAAAAGGATCAGGTTGTAATCACAGGGACACCAAATTATCAAGCTCTAGATCCACTTGGCTCTATCTTCCACAGTCCTGATCCCAAGGACATGTCTCTTTCAACCCCCATACCCTCACCAATCATAATGCCACAATCCATGCTACCCGTGTTGCATGCAGCTGCTATAGCTCAGACACAAATGAGTTCCTCTCTATCACCTATCACTGAGAGTATACCCCCACAAGAGACTGGGTCTGATGCTACTACTTCTGCTATCCCAGTAACAATTGAGGAGGTTACACCCCCTGAGTTACAAATAACTCTCGGTGGTAGTTCAAGTGGAGCAGCAACTACAACTGGTGGATCAACAGATCTTCAGTTGGACAGTTGTTTCATAAGTAAGACTCCCTTGAAGGCAATTTCTTCCATGGCAACTTCGATAACCACCAGTGAGTTGGATCTAACTACTGGTACCATCAAAGGTTTGTCGACTGCTGAAGAAAGAAGTCCCCAGTACCAAGAACAAGGGGCATCAATGGGTGATTTTTGGGACTCTGTTCCTAAGTCACACATTGATATAACCACTGCTGGTGGGGATTCAGATGATCCTACTAAAGTAGGTGATGATTCAAAATATCAGGAATTGACAGACAGAGTTGAAAAACTTGAAGATTCAGTTGCTGAAATTAAAGATATGGTGCAAGAGATTTTAAAAGCTCAAAAAGCACAAGCCACTGCTGTTCCTGCTCAAGCACCTGCACAACATGCATTTGCTACAAATGAGCTCTGGAATATCTTTCAACCCATGCTGGAAAAACAGAAACAGATGACTGATCAGCAGCATGAGATGCATGTGAAGATGTTAACAAACATGGTGGAGTCGAAATTTAAAGATACCCAAGCAGACATTAAAGCTATCAAGGCTCATCTCAATAGCACTCCTGGAAAGGTTCCCTCCACTATTCTTTTCATGGATAACCCCCTTGCAGATAATGTCAAAAAGGGGGAGAAAATCAAGTTGAAGGAAAAGGGAATAGAGGATGGTGTTTTCATTGAACCTGAAAAAGAAAAACAAACAGCTGATACAACAGTAGTTACAAAAACTGCTGTTAGTAGCCAAGTAGCTACCATTTCATCAACACACACACATCCAACACACACCACCACAACCACTGTTCCACCACCATCATCATCTACAATCATATCACCACCACTGCCTCCTGCCATAAAGCAGAAGACAACAGATGTTACAACATCTGTTGTAATGACAGCAGCGGTTGAAGCACTAGTTGTTTCAACCACAGACAGTCAATCTCAATCACAAACCACTGCTATTCAATCTCATACCACTGTTCCACCCAAAACATCATTAGCTTCTCCTACATTAAAAAGGAGAAGGGTTTTGATATCTGATGATTCACCACCACCATCACCACCATCAAAAACTACCTCACCACTTCCATCCCCTGCTCAAAAGCAGAAGACAACTGCTGACATATCAGCAGTTGTAATGACAACAGATGTTGAGACACCAGTTGTTTCAACAGTTATTAGTCAATCATCCACCACTGCTCTCATCCTTCCTACATCACAACCAAAGCTCTTCAACAGAAAAAGAAAGCCAATATCTGCTGATGAGGGTATACATGATCCTAATGCTGCACAATATCCACTGGAGCTTGAAGCCATCAAAAATGAGATGAGGCAATTCTATACAGAAGAAGATCCTTCAAAAAGAAAATTCTCCTCACTCATAGGCTACATGCCACCAGATGATATGGATGATTATCTCAAAATCAAGGCAAGGCAAGCAAGACTAAGAGCTAAAGTTGAGAGTGAAAAAGAACGGTTAAGTGAAGATGGCATTGCTAAAAGACCGGAGTTCTACTTCACAAAAGTAAAGCAGATAGAAGAGTTTGAACAAGACCTAAACAAAGAAAAGGCTGATCAAAAGAAAGAGTTAAGAAAACAATATCTAGCCTACATCATGAAAGAGAAATTCTATCCTGCTGAAGAACAACAGTTCAAAGAATGGCCAGTAGTCGCTCTAAAGCATGAGGCAGAAAGGATTGAGAAAATCAAGAATGATCCTACAAAGAAGAAGAATGCTCCAAACTGGAGAAAATACAAAAAGCTCATTGCTGACCTAACTGCTGAGTATAAGAGAAAGAAAAAGGAGCTGGTGGATGCAAAAATGGATACTGCTGAAGCCATATCAAAATGGTCAAAACAGCAGACTGATGAAGCCTATGAAAGGCTAAAGAAAAGAAAGATAACTGTTTCAAGCACCTCAAAGAAGCATGAACAAAGAGTGAAGCTTGAACAGCAGATAGAAAACCTCAAAACACTGTTCCGGTCTACTTTTGTGACAAACCAAGAAGAAAAAGAACAGTTGACCAGTGAAGAGGTTAAAGAAAAGGAAGTTGAGTACTTCACAGAATCCATCATGAAAATGGGTCTAAAAGAAGAGAGCTCAGAAAAACTTCAAAACCTTTTAAAAGGGATGTTAACCAAACCTGCATCATCAGACACTTCAACAGACATGACAGACATTGAAAGGCAGGAGCTGATTGAAAGAGAAACTGCAGAAGATATAGCTGCAGCCAATGATGTCATAGAAATGGCTTTCAAAAGAATGTCTGAAAGTCTGCAAGTTTTCTCAAGGCCAATATCTCAAAGCTCATCTGCAAATAAATCTCTCCCGAGAAATCCATTGGGTTTAAAAGTACTAAAGTGGCTCTCTGATCAAAAGACCCACGTATTGACTCTGGTCAGATCCAATGGAGAGGTGAAGTATATATCAAGGAAAGAAGCACTAGGCCTTAGTGTTCAAGATTTGCAGGATCTCCTTGAACTTACACTGTGTCGGGATGAAGATGATATAAGTTCCAAAGAGTTTGAAGAAGAGTTTAAAAGACAAGCAAGGGAACTTTTGATGAGTAATAAAGATCCAGAATAATGACAGGTTTTGACATAATCTGTTCCAGGGGGAGATTGTTGGGATTGAACCCTACCAGAGGAACAGATAATGTAAAGTCAAAACCTGGTCACAACAGTGGATCCAAAATAAGCAGCGGTTTACATTAAGCTTCCCCCTTGAAAATGATTTAAAACAACTGATGGTCTTGCATCCACTGACTGGATACAACTGTTGCTGTACTGCATAACTACTGATGAAGCTTAGAAGACTGCTGGACACTGAGCACTGCTAGGTACAAACTGCTGATGACAAAGCTCTGCTCAATCAAGGACTGATCAACCTTGAGGAAAGCACTGATGTAAAGAGAGAGCAGCTGTTTAGTAAATTATCTGTTTTATGTATAGTCAGTGGTTAGGTATAGCAGTATTTGTAAAAGGACAGTAGATACAGGTTGTTAGGCTGTTAGACGTCGCTTTCATGGTGACGTCAGCTTAGATACCCTAGTGGTTTGGTTTGTCTATAAATGTAACAGTACCCTTTACTGTTACATTTGATTGACTGAGCAGGTTCTTCTCCTCATGTCTAATCCTTTCATCTTGAGCAACCAACCTTGAGGCATCAGGCTGAGGGGGAGTTTAGTTTGTAAGCTTTCACTGTAATCTTTTGCTTTGAATTGTAAATCATTCGACTCTATGAAAAGCAATTGTTTATCAAACTATCTTCTCCTATTAATTGTGTTTACAAAGTTTGTTATTCATTTCCGCTGCACTTAAAACTGTTCATATCTATTTGATTTGTTCAAATCTCACAAACAAACACAATCATGAAAGCCTCAGATCTTAACAGTAATAACACTGTTTAACCTTGGTTTTTGTGAAAATATCTACATAGCTTGTCAGATATTTAATGCTAATCTCATGATGTATGCAGCCGCCCTTCTTCTGAAGTGTGGCGATTTGACCCGTAATGATCATTTACCATTAATGCTGCAGTCGTCATCTCTGTCAAAACTTCTTGCCCCTCTATAAATTATGTTACTTTTTTCCGAATTTGGTAACTAAAAAATATGAGTCGGAGAAGTTATAAGCAAAGACTTTCCGACATTTTCCGATGTTTGGATGCCGCTGATGGCCTGGTTCAGCTGCAAACTCTGGTGACCAAGTCAATGATTCGGAGGAGAAGAAGACCTAATGCCATTCCTTCCCGGGCAAATCGTGCATGCCAGAGTATTGTTTATGAGGATACTTTACCAGCTGACATTGGCATGACGTCACTATCAGCCGACAATCTGTTGCAACTCGTTCCAGCCGGTCATGTTCAACGTTGCCATTTAGTGTACGAACGTCGTCGTGGTGGTCATGGTGGAAGAGATTCTGTTGATAATCCGGGGGTGGTATCTCCACTGGTGATTGGAGGATCGACTGATGACTTGACCATTGATCCCCGTGTGATGGATTGTGGTAAGGTGCTGCATACCCCTGCAGAGGTGATGGCGACCGGTTCCCACAAGTAGGTGTTAGAACATGTTCGTTTTTTTGTTCCCATGTGTTGGTTTTTTAACAATAGGGACAAGTACTTGGTTTTGTATAAGATAGTTTGTATATATGTTTTGTTAAGATACCTATCTTTTGGTAGCGGTTGTTGTATCTATTACCAAGATACCCGCTTTCAGCGCTATATATTTTGACCCTATGACTTATGTGTATGAAAATATTTTCGTGTTTAAGGGCACTGTTGTTTACCGCTTTGTGAAATTTGTTTGCGATGGTAAATTTATTGTATTTTTACGTAATGAGATAAAACAAAAGGAAATAACTTTTATTAAACTCGAAATTTAAATGAAAAGAAGCGACATCGCTGTGGATGGATTACACTTGTTTACGTCAAAAAAAAAGAAAGTTTGATCTTGCTGTTAGGAGCAAGGCGTTACATGTAACATTTTTTTCAACTGAGCAGTGTTCCAGCTACGCGGTATGGCGGTTCCGTCTAGGCTGGACAAGCGGTAGGCCCCTTTGCCTAGATCTTCTTGAATAACATAGGGGCCCTCCCAGTTGGGTCCCAGTTTCCCTGTGGGCTTTGCCCTACTGGCTTCATTGTCTCGCATGACATAATCGCCTTCTTTGAAAGTATGCTGTGCCACGCGTTTGTTGTAGTACTTTTCCAATGTCTTTTTGTACTTTGCTTCGTTGATAGCGGCGGCTTCACGCCTTTGCTCGAGTGCGTCTAGACCCTCCCTTAGCAGCCTATCGTTATTATTTCCCGTGGTAAGGCGACGTAGTGATGGCAACCCCAACTCAACGGGTATCATTGCTTCCATACCATAGGTTAGGCTGAAAGGTGTTTCATTATTACTTGTTTTGGGCATTGTTCGGTGCGCGCATAGGACATTTGGCAGTTCTTCAACCCAGGAGCTCCCCTCAGAGTCCAATCTTCTCTTTATGCCATCTAGCAAACTTCTATTCGCCTGCTCTACCTGGCCGTTCCCTTGGGGATGCGCTACAGATGTGAAAATTTGCTGTATCTGGAGTTCAGCGCACCACTCTTGTAAAACTTTATCAGTGAACTGTGTTCCGTTGTCGCTCACCAAGTATAGTGGCAATCCGAACCGGCATACTATGTGTTCCCAAAGGAACTTTTTGGCGTTTTCCGCCGTGATCTTAGCCAAAGGTTTGGCCTCCACCCACTTGGTAAAGTAGTTGATTGCCACAATTAAGTATTTTAACCTTCCGGGTGCCAGCGGGAATGGCCCAACGATATCCACCGCCCATTTCTGAAAAGGCCAGGCCGCGGTGACTGGGATTAGGTTGTTCTTGGGCCTAAGTGTTTGAGGGGTGAATTTCTGACAGCTACGACATTTTCTGAGCTCCTGTACCGCGTCTTCGTGCATCCCGGGCCAATAGTACCCGGCGTTGTGGATTTTGGCTACAACTGCCCGGGGTCCGGCGTGGATGCCGCATATGCCTGCATGAATTTCTTGAATCAAGTACTTAGATTCTATCGGAGAAACGCACCGTAGGAGTGGACCCAAGTATGACTTTCGGTATAAAATTCCACCATTTACTTCATATTGCAACGCCTTTGTTTGTATTTTCTGAGCATCGCCTCTACCGGGAGGCAATTCCCCCTTAGTAAGGAACTTTAACATCGGGGTATACCAACAAGGTTCTTCCGCTGTTACTGCGGAGACACTCTGAGGCTCAATTGAAGGCATTTGTAACGTCTCCACTTTGACTTCTTTTTCCATGCCCGAAGTGGCGAGCTTGCTTAAAGCATCTGCTATCTGGTTTTTTCCCCTATGAACATGGTTGAGTGTGACATTCTCGAAAGAAGCCATAAGCTCCTTTATTTTTGCTAGATATCTTACCATCGATTCGTCCTTAGCTTCATACGTCTCATTAACCTGGTTATTAACCAACAAGGAGTCAACATACGCCTCGACCCGTGTAGCTCCCATAGACTGAGCCATTCTTAAACCAGCAAGTAGTGCTTCATATTCTGCCTTGTTGTTGGAGCATTCGAAGTCAAAGCGTAGGGCGTACATTAGTCTAATCTCGTCAGGGCTTATCAGCATTAAGCCCGCCCCAGATCGTTTCTCACTCGACGACCCATCAGTGTAAAGTTTCCAGGTCTGTCGGGCAGTGCTAGATTCCGGGGTATCCCGGATGGCGGGGTCCAATATGGTTTCTCCTTCAGGGATTTCCGCTAAGAAATCGGCAATAACCTGCCCTTTGACTGCTGTTCGTTTTCGGTATTCAATATCTAAAGCGCCTATCTCAATCGCCCATTTGGCCAATCTTCCAGAGATTTCCGGCTTGTGCAAAATTTGCTGTAGCGGGTAATTTGTCAAGACTTGTATGCGGTGTGCTTGAAAATATCTTCTCAATCACCTAGTGGCGTGTACTAGAGCCAGGACCAATTTTTCTAGGGTTTGGTACCTCATTTCTAGTCCCGCCAGTACTCGGCTTATGTAATATATGGGAGTTTGCTTCCCATCTCTTTCCACCATGAGTACCGCGCTTACTGCGTTATGGGCTGCTGCCAAATACATTTTTAGTACTTCATTGGGGGATGGCGCTGTGAGCATGGGTAATTTTTCGATAAAACGCTTCATGTCTTGCAGGGCTTCTTCAGCTTCGCCAGTCCATTTGAAATTCTTTTGTTAAGGCAGTCTTTTAACGTCTTAATGAATGGTAAAGATCTTTCGGCGTGCCTTGCTAAGAATCGATTGATCGCCACTAAACGCCCATTTAACGCTTGCGCTTCTTTCAATGTTCTAGGAGAGGGCATTCGCCTTATAGCGGCTACCTTTTTCCGGGTTAGCTTTGAAACCGTCCCGGGTGACTACCACGCCTAAGAACTTTCCTTCTTCTACCCCAAAAGAACATTTCTTGGGGTTGAGTTTTATGTTGTACTCTCTAAGCTTTTGGAAGGTTTCTTCGATGTCTTCTAACATTTGCTTCTCCTCCTGCTTTTGATCACAAGATCGTCAACGTACACTTCCAGATTTCTGCCGATCTGGGTTTCGAAAGCTTTGTCCATGAGTCGCTGATAAGTTGCCCCGGCGTTTCGCAGACCGAAAGGCATCTTTGTGTAACAAAAAATGCCTACGTCGGTATGAAACGCTATCTTTTCTTCGTCTTCCTTGGACATTTTGATTTGGTGGTACCCCTTACAGGCGTCCAGAAAGCATTTGTACCTGTAGGGGACCAGAGAATCAACCTTGGAGTCCATCTCAGGTAATGGGTACGCGTCCTTGGGACATGCTTTATTCAGGTCTTTGAAATCAATGCACATTCGCCAAGTGCCGTCTGGCTTTTTTACCATCACCGGGTTTGATACCCATGTGTGGTACTGTGTTTCTCTGAGGATTCCAGCTTCCACCAACTTTCGTACCTCTTTGACGACTGCTGCTTTTCGATCCGGGGCCATGCTACGTTTACCTTGTGCGACCGGCTTAATGCCTGGGAGTGTTGCTAACTTGTGTTCCACCTTATCACGGGGAATTCCTGATATGTCGGAATGTTCGAAGGCAAAAACATCGACATTCCTTTTCAATAGTGCCTTCAAGTCATTTTTAACCTCTGGGGAGAGGCTGTCTCCGATGGTGACCGTTTGATCTGGATGACGTGTGCTCAATACCCACCTTTCTGGACCAATAGCTCCGGTGGGACCTTGGCGACATTTCTTGGTGTTTAATACCTCTCCTATTTTATCGCGATACACTGTTGCAATGCCCCGCGGGGTAGGGAACTTCATAAAACCTCGTGCCGTTGAGACTATAGCGTCTAATTTACCCAGAGTGAACCTTCCGATAATCACATTGTGGTATGACTCAGCGCGTGCCACAAGGAATGTCAGGAGTATGGTTCTTTCCCGGGGCTCTTGTCTGAATGTGACCGGGAAGGTAATTTGACCAATAGGGTCAACTTTTTCCCCTGTGAACCCTTTAATGGGGGCGTATACAGATTCTAGCAACCTTTTGTCTTCCGGTTGCATTCTGTTAAAACAGTGTTCATAGATGATGTCTTCTGAACTCCCGGTATCGACCAGGATTCGCCTCATGCGGTAATCTCCTACTGCAGCGGATATGATTAGGGCGTCTGTAGTGAGGTGCAAATCTTCTATGCGAGGTTCGATGGTCATGGTTGCTAGCATCCAGGGTTCGAGCGTGGAGAAACTCCGCTTTGCCCCTCTTCCCTTGTCAGCGTGCACCATATTTAATTCTCGCGGTCTTTTACCCGCCGCTTTATCGTTTTCTTCCTTGACGACGGGTGGACCTTGCTTGATATCCCTTACTAAGTGTGCCAACTTACCCGCTTTCACAAAATATTCGATCTGCTTTTTTAGCTGAAAACAGTCGTTTGTGTCATGGCCGCTCCCTTTGTGGTATTCACAGTATTTACTTGTGTCTTTGTTTGGGTTATCTTTTAGCGGCTTTGGAGGATTAAACTTGAGGTTCTCTGAGGCTAGGATCTCCGTCGGTGTCTTGCTTAGGTTAGGGTAGTCAGATCGAGGTTTCTAGGACTCGTTCCTTGAGTAGGCGTTTCTTGGTCGGTCATACCGCAAGTCCGTCTTATCGTTCCTCTGGTATCGGTCTCCTCTACCCCTACCTTTAGAACTCCGCTGTTCTCTATCTTCTTGATTTTTGAGAGCCTCTTTCTTCCTATTGGCCGTGTGACTGGCGGCCACTGCCTTTTCTTGTATGACATAAACTTTAGCTATCCGTAGTATTTCATCAATGGTAGGTGGCACGCCATCTCTCCCATGGAGGGTCCTTAGCAACTCGTCATCGTTTACTCCTTGTAGGAAAGCTCCACAGGTTAGATCGTTTGTCACGCCCGGGATTGCCAAGCTTTCCTTGTTGAATCTAACAATAAAATTTTCCACCGTTTCATTGTCTCGCCGGCGGATATGGAGAAGTTCGTTTCTATCCTTAGTGTGCCTGCGCTGCTGGCTGAACTGTAAGATAAATTTAGATTCCAGGTCTTCAAAACTGTCGATTTCCCCTGTAAGTAGGCTATCCCACCAGACCCTAGCTGCACCCATCAGTGTCTGCACACAAACATTTTGCACCATAGGGGCATAGGCCAACAAGCTACCTCCCCTGCACTTTTGAATAGGTTAAGATGGTCATCGGGGTCCCCTAGACCATCATATTTGCCTATTGTTTGAGGCATCTTGGGTTTTTCCTTGATAGGAGCTTCCGCTATTCTTCTGGTGAACTTGGATTTGAAAGTTGCATCTACTAGCTTATAAGGTCTAGTGAGTTCATCTTCTTCTACGTTGATAGGTTGTACTGAAGGGATGACCCCGCCCTGGCCTATACCCTGGGTAGAAGTGGGTAGCGCTGAGGTGATGTTTAACATGGAGCTGGGGCCTCTACCCTTGGAAAATCTAGGTCTGGAGGTATTCCCTCTGTCATAGACGGGTTCCACTGTTGGAGGGGTTTGGGTGTAAACCGGTTGCGAGGTTGGAAAAGTCCACCATGGCGGCATATAAGTCGCGTACGGCGATTGTTGGACATGACTCTGTGTAGTTCCCTGGGGTGTGTATGCTGAATTACCGTATGGAGGTAAATACCCATATGGAGGTGCGTAATAATACCCAGGGAAATAGGCTTGATTTCCCGGCGTGACCGGGGCGTTCATGATTCCTGCCGGCATGATCACTGGCTGATGAGGCGGTGTAGACAGTGCAGCTATAAGCGCTGCTGAATACAAGGGTGGCATGGCGTAAGTAACTGATGGTTGATAATACTGAGGCATGCTTGCCTGTGGCGTGATAGTGCTCGGGCTTGCCGATGTAATAACTGGCATAGAGTTAAGACGCGACGTCTGTGCACCAGTGGTTGCCACTGGGGTGAACATGTTGATACCAGTTACTCTTGGTTCCACGGACTGTAACCGCAGGGAAGTGTATGGGAATAAATCCGCTTCAGTTGTTCCAGAAGAGGTGGTTATACTGCCCGCAAAACCTGGTGGTGGTCCTTCCGCCTCGAATTCCAAATCAAGCGACCTGGTGACGGCCGGTGAAACCGGCGTAGTGGTGATAGGGCATGTTCCTACCACCAGATTATTATTTGTCACTGCTTGGCTTGGGGTAACTGCTGCGTTCTGATCACTGGCCATGGGGTTCAAACTAATTGTTACCGAAAAGGTACCACGGATGGCGCCAATGAAGAAACACTGACCTTGACGGTAGTATCCGATGAGGACTTCAACTATCAATGATCCGAACGACTAACTGCAAAACAGAAACACCGTTAGGACTCGTTACAGGAATGGGGTTATTCCTGTAACCACCCTCCGGCGTGAGAATAAGTCTCGGTTGTGGGAGTATAAAAGTATAGCGAGAGGAGAAAGTTATATGAGAATAAGATGATTTGTACCTTATACGTTTACCTCTATTTATAGTTTATGATTAGGGTTTCCCTTAACTTAGGATGTGCTCCTATAAGTTAGGGATTTTCATGATCTTCCCGAAAAGTTGGAGATTTGGTTGCGTGGCCTATCCATGCAGGATGGAATATTCTAAAACAAATATTTATTATTGTTTATTTATAATAAAATAATAGGTAATGACCGGATTGGATTATCCGATTGGGGTCATACCTCGTCATTAATATTCCATATACATTTATAAAATGTGGTATAAAAATATGTATCTTGTGATTCTTACAAAATCATAAGGATGTTTATCGAGTGTGTATCTGAGATGTTAATATTACATATACATTTATAAAATGTGGTATAAAAATATGTATCTTGTGATTCTTACAAATTTGACTCTATTATAATATAATAACATGTTACAAGAAGTATACAAAAATGAGAGTTTACATACTAGTTTCATAAAAGTTAAAATAAAAAAATAAAAGTGTTAGAATATTTGATGTTGAAAAGGAAGAGTGAAAGAAAGGGAATTCCACGTCGGGAAGGGATCAGAAAAGGAAATATCGACACAAAAGGACTTGTTGGTTTCAATTCCTACAGATGCTAACGTTGACCCTGCCCTGCCCCCCTCTCTCTCTCTCTCTTCTTTTTTGTTTCTCTTCTTTCTTTTCTTTACCTTACCAACCAGAGAGAGAATTATTATTATTATTATTATTATTATTATTATTATTATTATTATTATTATTAATAAGAGTTAATTGCTCGGATAGTCCGTATGGTTTCACGTTTAGTTCTCACCTTTTGAAAATAGTAGGTATGATCACTATGATTTGTTATTTTATTACTCGGATAGTCCTCTAAGTAGATGTCAGTTAGTTTGGAAATAGCAGGTGTGTTCCCTTTGTTTTGTCATTTTGTTACTCGGATAGTCCCCTGAGTAAATGCCAGGGGACTATTCGAGTAACAAAATGACAAACCATAGAGAGTATACATGTTATTTCCAATAGGGTAGGACTAAACATGAAACCACAAGGGACCGTCCGGGCAATTAACTCTATTATTAATTTACAAAACAACACATATATTATGGAGTTAATTGATAATAGCATGAAAATCTAAAGAAGAAACTATATTTGTAAGTTGTGTTTGATATTATTAATATTTAAAAGTTGGTTGGGTATATAAAATTGTATGAATAATAATAATAATAATAATAATAATAATAATAATAATAATAATAATAATAATAATAATAATAATAATAATAATAATAATAATAAGGAGTGGGTGGGGGTGGGGGGGGGGGGGGGGGGTAAAAAAAGGAGAGGGTTGGGTAGATAGAAGGCGTGGAATTCTGGTGTTATATCGGGATTCTAAATCCAACAACGACTTGACGTTCCATGCAGGAGAGATTTATGGACAGAAAGAAGATGTCATTTATTTTATTATTCATGTCTCGTGCCTTTCACTCACACACTTAATCCAAACTGCCCCTCCCTCCTTTTATTTTCATATTTCAGACTTTGTTTTATCTTATGTACCTTCATCTCATCTCATCGTCTTTTCTTTTCCCTTCCCTTCCCCTCCCCTCACACACAAACACATTTATATATTTATTTATATCTATCTTCAACCAAATATATGCTCATGCTAAATTTATACACAGTGCTACTCGTGATCGACTCGGTTAAAACTTCAAACGAGTTAAGCCTTAACAAGTCTAAGCCCGAGTTTGAGCCCTGAATACAAAGCTCGTAAACGAGACCGAACAAACTTTTCGTTTTTTTTATATATGATATAATATAATAGTAATGATGATAACATTGGCGAGCCAAACACAAACCGAGCTTCAGCTCATTTAAGCGATGTTAAAGTGAGCTCAAGTCGAGCTTTTATATCGTTTGGAGTTATTCTCAAAATAGCTTGAACCGAGCTTGAGCTTTGGTTTTTATTCACGTGCCGAGCTCGAGCTCAAATCAGTAGGCTCAAACCTATAGCTGAACTCGAGCTTTATAAAAACATGATGAGCCGAGCTCGAGCCTCGTTGGGCTCAAGCTCTGCCCGACTCGTTTACACCTATAGGTACACTCCACAACTAAAATGTTGTCAAATGATGCAGGGTGCGTGTTGTATTTATTCTAAAAATTTTGAATTCTTTGTAAAGAAAAAAAACCTCCGCTAAATACATACAAATTTAAGTAACGACGTGAAAAAAATGATTAGGTTCTGAATCATTAATATAATTTAAGGGTTAAAAAGAATCATTTTGGTTTTTTACTTTTGTTTAATATTTTATTATTATTATTATTATTATTATTATTATTATTATTATTATTATTATTATTATTATTATGTGTGTGTAAGAAATTTTAGAAAAATGATAGGAAGGCTCCCCTGCTTCTGGTATTGGCATGACTGAGAGAGACTGGGCATCTGCTCTGCCCTGTGCTTCTTGTCACCAACTGAATCATCCACATTTCACACTTTGATAATTCATGTTTTCAGCTAAATAAATTACAACCCTTTTTTTCTTTCTTTTTCACTCTTCAATTTCCAAACACTATTTTGAAGTCTTCCCTTCACCACAACAATACCTTATTTATACTCTATAGTTAATTACTGTTTTTGGTCCTGTGGTTTGTCAAAAATCAATATTTCATTCTATTAGTTTAAAAATTGCGGTTTAGTCCCTGTGATTTCACTTTCGTAACCATTTCAGTCACTGTGGTTTCACTTTCGTAACCATTTCAATCCATTTATTCTGTTAGTACATGGACTGAAATGGTTACGAAGTGGACTAAAATGGTTACGAAAGTGAAACCACATGGACTGAAATCGCAATTTTTTAACTAATGGACTGAAATAGTGATTTTTGACAAACCACAGGGATGAAAACCGAGGGCTACCGGGGAAGTATATAGACATAATTAAGGATACGTACGATAGAACAGAGACTACTGTCCGCGCGCCTGTAGGAGATACAAACTTCTTTCCTGTGAAGGTAGGACTACACCAGGGGTCTGCGTTGAGCCCTTTTCTTTTTGCGGTTGTCTTGGATGAGTTGTCCAAGTTGATTCAGGAGACAGTTCCATGGTGCATGCTTTTTGCGGACGATATTGTGTTGATTGCCGAGACTAAACAGTGCCTGAATGAGAGGATAGAAGAGTGGCGAGTAGGTCTAGAGGGCAAGGGCCTAAGGATTAGTCGATCTAAGACTGAGTATCTACACTGTGATTTCAGCGGTGTAGCCTTTGAAGATGAAACCCAAATCACCATTGAGGATCATTTGGTCCCGAAGGTAACTAGATTTAAGTATCTAGGGTCGTATGTTCAAAGAGATGGTGACATAGATAGTGATGTAACCCATCGCATACAGGCTGGCTGGTGTAGATGGAGGGCAGCCAGTGGGGTTTTGTGCGATAGGAGGTTCCCAATTAAACTTAAGGGGAAATTCTACAGGGTAGCAGTTAGGCCAGCTATGTTATATGGAACAGACTGTTGGGCTACCAAAAAGACACAAGCCCGCAAGATGGAGGTAGCAGAGATGAGGATGCTGAGGTGGATGTGTGGACACACGAGGTTAGATCGGATAAGAAATGAGCTTTTTAGGGAACGACTAGGAGTGGCTAGTATATCGGAGAAGATTAAGGAGGGGAGATTGAGATGGTTTGGGCATGTGAAGCGGAGGGAAGCGACGGCTCCAGTTAGAGTAGTGGAGACTATTACTGTGCAGGGGAGGAGAGGAAGAGGCAGACCCAAACTGACATGGGATGAGCAGATTAGGCATGATTTACTAGAGTTGCATCTTTCTGAGGACATGGTCCACGATAGGACTTCGTGGAGGCGTAGGATTAGGGTTAAGGACGTCTAGAGGATATTGTAGTAAGGTCTTAGGTGGATTTTCAGGGACGTAGGTTTTTCTTTTTCTTGTAGGGTCCTTTCCAGTGTTTGCCTTATTGTGTTTATGCCCAAATGATGTTGTATGCTATTATACATGATTTACTTTGTGTTTATGCCCAAATAATGTTGTATGCTATGATACATGATTTTACATTATATTGTGCGACTCAGACCACTTTCTTGCTAATGGGCGACTTCTTATTTCGGTATTCTTTCTATATTCTTTGACTTGTTGTGTTGGTTTGCTGTTCGTTTTCGAGCCGAGGGTCTCTCTGGAAGCAGCCTCTCTATCCCTAGTGATAGAGGCAATGCCTGTCTACATCCCACCCTCCCCAGACCCTATAAGTAGCTATGCTATTTGTGGGACTTACTGGGTATGATTGTTGTTGTTGTATATTTATAAATAATCCTCAAAACTTTTTGTCTATTTTTTTTAATTTCATTTGGTTTATACGTAATATTAGTATGACATTTTCTAACTCGAACAAAAAATAATCAGGTTTGAGTTTTTTAATATAACTTATTTATTCTGCTTAACCTAAACATGACTTGTTTGATAAATGTTTTTATCCAAAATGGGCTGGTTTAATAAACATTGATGCGTTAACCCGTGTTTGTTTACGGGCTTCCGAGTATTTTTCAATTCAGATTTTTATAGGGGAATATTTAAAAAATATTAATATTTAACATTGGAATTTTTTTTTATTATTTTTTTCATGTGTAGAAGTGTAATAGATTTTTCATGTTTAGCTCTTGGCAACATATCTATTTATCACTCTTAACAACCCATTCTCCAGTCATTTATACCAGGTTCCACTCATCTGGAGACAAATTTTGTTAATTGAAAATAAGAGATAATGAAAAAAATAATAATTAAAAGACATCAATTACATAAAATGTTCATTCTAACGGAGTTATCAATTTAATAATTACCAAGTCACTAATCCATTACTCATAATAAAAAACAAACATTAAATGAGTCAACTTGAAACACATCAGTGTTGTATTTCAAGATCTTCCACTAAAAAATCTTTTCATTATTTTATTTTTTTGTTAAAAGACAATCTTCTTTCAAATATAAATTAAAAACAACTAGGATAAAGATCCGCGCGCGTTGCGCCACGGGGCTTTTTGAGTTGAACACATAATATGATGCCAATGAACCATAGCAAACACATATTTATAAATTTCAGTTCGTGCAAGTTGTAAGTGTAGGTCAATGAAATGGGCTAGATCAAAAAATATTAATGTTATAAAATCATAACAAAAACCAAACATAAATTTATAAATTGTAGGGTTCTTGCAAATAGAGATGAGCTCGGTACCGACCGGTACGGACCCCAAAAGTTGGTACCGGTACCGAATATACCCGGTACGGTACGGTTCGGTACCGGTATCGGTTCGGTACCGGCATTTGAGGGTAAAACCGGTACTGAACCAGTACCGGAAATCTCAAAAGTCAGTACCGATTCGGTACCAAAAGTGTACCTGGTTCGGTGAGTGTAGATTTCTTAGCCACAGAGGACCCCAATAATCCAATAACCCTTTTTATTCTGGTTAGGTTCACCAGGACCCTAATAACTCTTATCAAATCACAATATGAGTTGATGGCCACATTCAATTAATTTCTACCTATATCTACTAAAGTCACTGATTCATTGTTTCTTAGCTTTAGAACTAACATTATAATATCTATAGCTAGCAGTCGTATGTGTTAATCATGTAGCGATATACACGGAACGAACCGTTGTTTTCATAGGAAGCCCTCCATCCAACATCTCCCTCTTGATCATATGATGCTCCTTGTGGAAGCCCTCTGGTACACGTATCCCAACGATATAATGCTCATTCTCCAATTTCCCTTCTATTATCAAAGTGTCGTACTCAAACCACAAATTCACATCCTATATCTCGAACACGGGCATGTTCAACGACACACACAACCCATCCCTTATGTGGTGAACAACTTAATCTTCACCTCTGGGCATGAATTATATCACATTGTCTCAGTCCCATGTCAGCTCAAAAATTAAACGCATCTGAAACCAATTAACAAAATATAAGCAAGTATACATATATAAAAACCGAATTAATTTCTATTCTAATAGATCATAACATACCATAAACACAACATTACCACAGTAAGTCATGTCCTACATGTACCATGGAAACACCATCCGCATGTTCTTTTCAAGGATGGTGACCTTTTCATGCCAACTTCCACATCATCACAATTCATGATTCTCCAACCTGAGACATCATGCTTATATGCTTGCAACTCCAATTTGCATTGTGAAGCATTGAGATAATCAACTAATGAGATTGAAATAGTGTTGAACAAAAATTTTGTTGCAGAAAATTACTTCAAAACTGAAGTTCTATTTCTTCCAATGCAATGTTGTCATTAACTGATGACATATTGTTACATGTCATCCACTTTTCACTACACTTGGAGCATTAATTTCCATTTCAGCATATTGATTAACAACAATTTATATCGCAAACCCAATGATTTCTTCAAATCATTCAGAGTACATGAAGTAGCATGTTGAGCAGCAACAATAAAGCTCATTGAGGCAAAGTCATCTTCAGCAAATAAATAGAATAAACAATATGCCAAAATGAAACAACTCATCCACATTTCATATAATTGAGTTGAACCCAACTCTAAAGCATCTTCACTCAACATACAGAAACAAATAAATTTTATCTATCATATCTTATCTATCTCATCTATATATAAATATGGGCACCTCTTATTTTAATTTTCTTTTCTTTAATTCGAGTCCGATCCCTGTTCAAATCAACAAAGCTATCTACACATTTGTGATGAAATAAGTCAAATTTTGATATCAAAAGTACGATTAACTGTGTAAACATATAATGCCACATGTTGAACCACAAATTCATGTCAATCTCAAAGTATTTATAGGAAAGTCAAGAGAACTACCCGGCTAAAAAAAACAAAATTCAGACCCACTTTTTGTCTCAAAGAATAAAATAACAAAAAAAGGTATACCTTCCCAAAGAATTCAAGTAACTAACAACTCTTTCTCTGTTCACCAATAAAGTATGCTTTCACCTTCAAATCCGCTTCTTTCAATATGCATACACTTTTCTTTGTCACAAAAAAAACGATATTACAATATGTGTTATGATAGGAAATGAAATAACTCAAATAATTGGATCAGTTAGTGTGTAGGTGTAGCATAACATAATGAACCGAGATTGAGGTAGATGAAATGAGATCAAACTTACGGTGAAATCCCCAATCACCCACCTACGAATCCAGTTAAAAAGCTTCAAAACAAAAGCCCCAAATCAGAATCAACTAACAAACGTTCGAAACAGCCAAAAGAATCTGACTATAGGCAAAATCAAACAAAGAAACAGAGAATATATGGTGCAAAACTCAGTAGGAATCAAGCTAGGGTTCATCAAACTTACCTTAACTGCGTCGATCTACACCGCCGGAGATCCTTCACCATCATGAGATTCCTTAGTCTCCACTTAGTGGGTTAGGCCTATCACGACGGAGCTCGGCCAATTGCCGGAAAATCGCCGACAATGTTTCTTTCGGTCTCTACCGTGAAAACTTCGAAGGAAACTGGAAAACAAACTGACTTTATCTGTCAAACTCTTGTGTTACAGAGAGAATAGAAAAGAGTTTTGGGAGGAGGAAGAAGAGAAGATGCGGTGTTTTGGGGGAAGAAGGAGGGATGCACGTGTATATCAGATATCCAATTTTTTTTTGGAAAACACCCAAAGCCAAGGGTACAACTACCCTTAGCTTGAAGTTTTTGCATATTAATAAGGTTTCAATTTACTATTTAACTGTTACTTACCTCATATGTGTTTTTAAAAATGGCTTTTACATACAGACGGAGCCATCAACCAGTGACGAAGCTTGAGATTTTCGATCGGGGGTCGAAAACGTATATACCAAAAATTTCTATAAAATCGAGGGGTCAAAAACGTATATACCCAAAAATTTATATACGAAAACTGCATACGCTCCACTACTTAGCGAAAAGTTCGGGGGGTCAGCCGTCTCCTCCCGCCCCCACAAAGCTACGCCCTTGCCATCAACGATTATAAACAAATCACTAATAGATATGTAAAAGCTAACTTTTTATTAGCCTCACGGATCATCATCGTAAGGGCTGCCATTTTAGCTTTGGAAAAATTCATGAAATTAAACGAAGATTAAAAACTCGTTGATATACAGGTAATTGTCGATAAAAAATGGATTATTTTTTAGTGATATATCAAAAAATTTAAAGATAATGACTCTTACGTATTTAATTTCATATGCAACGTGAAATCGTGAAAAAACTACCTTAATGGGCTTAACATGATCACGGCTCATATAATTTAATGAGAAGGCTAACAAGACAAAAGCCAATTTTGAAATACTATGTGATTTAGCCCAATTAGTTAAATAGGCTCAACTACATACTTGAAAACCAAAATACGCCAATCTATATATGATGTGTTAGATGACAATCATTTTATAAAAATGTACATCTGATGAAACAGTTGTTAACTTGGAGGGTTAAGTCACTAGTCTCGTCGAGTAGGGTTAATCAATTCTTTCCTCGATTAGTGGCCGGATTGTCCTCTAACCTATCTCCTGCACAAGGAAACACACCGTTACTCGTAACAAGGAGGATGGGGTGGGGTTCTCCTTGTTACCACTCTCCAGCGTCAGGATAAATATTTGCTTCGGAGCAAAGTGTGTGTTTAAGTAGTATGTGTGAGAGAACAGATTAGCGTTACCTCAAACCTGGTCCGGGATGGGTATTTATAGCCGAAGAGCGAAGGAGGGTAGTCAAGTGGCTAGACTGATAACGCGAAGCCTTTTGCAGGTGTGTCAGAAGCGCAGGTCACGGAAGTGTTGGACGCTTCCTGAGGTGATGCCATGTCCTGTTGCGGTTGTCAGTCTGTCAGCCAGCCTTTCTTGCATGTGGGCTGGGCAACTGACCGCTGTCAGTGCCCGGACATGTCACTTACTGGCTTGGTCACTTAAGTCAAAGTGTCAGCTCCACCTGTGTAGACAGTAGGATGCGGTTTTGGGTCGCATCGCTATGTGCGGTAACCTTAGTGATTACCGCATCCTTTGTTGTGACGAAAACTCCCGTTTTCATACACAAGGTAGGTTTTCTCATCATTTCCCGAGTGGGAAATCAAACTGGGTTCGCGCGATGTCTGCACGAACGCATGTTAATCCTTGTCGATAGGGGGAACGAGCTGGGTGATGGTCTCTCGCGGCCAAGGCTGGTGCGAGATTTGGGACCATACCCCTTTAAGTCCCCCCAATCCAGTGTTGCTTCCATGTGCAAGTTGCAAAAGGGTGTAATGCTAGATTATTGGTCGAGAAGGTGCCCTTGAAATCAGTTTGAAGAAAATACTCGGTCGATGCCTTTGCTCCTTCTTTATGTATATCAATCTGGCGATTGGTTGGTTAGCATGTGAACCGCATGTCGCAGGTATATTCAGATAGAATACTTGTCGTTTAGCGTAGACGTAGTTGGTCTCACGCATAGGTTGGTGGAAGTTGGTGAGATATAGCTGGCAGATAGCTGACGCGACGATGACTGTTGCACTGCCCGAGGCATTAAATGCACTGTAGTAGGAGTGCAATGGTCGTGTTGTGTCCACGCGCCTGTGATAACCGTCAGAGAACCGTCCCCTTCCACCTGGCAGACTTTGATTGGCGCAGAGACCGCACGTCTCTGCGGTTACTCTGATCGCATTAATTGCAGAGGGTAGTTTCCCCTCACTTGTTTGGAGTTTCAAAATTTTCTCCAGCGAAACCAAGTGATCTATCTGTCTTCAATAGCGAGTATTTGAATTTTTCGGTGAGAGTTTGAAGTTTCTTTCTTCTTCCACACTATTTCTCTAATCATCTTGATGGCTACTCCTATAGCGATATAATTGTTAAGGTGGGCTAGATAAGTTAATGACAAGTTGTAGATCCCAATATCAATCCGGATCACAGTGGTTGGTTGTTTTAGTCCAAAACACCTATTGATTAAGTGTTTGAACTATGAAAAAGTTAAGAACAATCAAGAATGAAGATGAAGCTAATGGATTGATGAATACAACAAGTGTTGTATTGAATCCAAACAAGTATATGAATCAATAAAGCACCTTGGAAATCTGATTTGAGCACACAATCAAGAGATTTAATGTAAACAACACTTCATTCACCGAAGAGCCAAAAGCTTGGCTAGGGCTACAATGCTTGGGTTTATATAGGACCTGACTTGCCAGCATAATTATAATTATGCTGGAATCTTAACTACACCAAGTCAGGTTTGCTAGTTTCATGAAAATACAAAATAAGCCCCTAGACTATAAAATAAGCTACAAACTATTACACAACTAATCCAGTACAAGTATGAACGATCTCAAAAGATCCAACACAAGTAGCATGTATGAAACTAGCATGAACCTAAGCATAACAAAAGCATGTATAACGGATTGAGAGATTAAAGTAAGTTTGTGTGTGTTTGTGCATTTTGTAATTTAACATGTTACAACCCAAAGTGTGTAAAAAGAAAACAGGTCAAGTGTACTCACAAAATTGCTAAGTCTTCCGATTATCCATTTATTTGACGAGTTAATGAGAATGTATTGAACGAGACCGATGTTCGGAAAACAATCGATTGATGAAATATTACTGATGCGTAGTTGGTGTGATATATTTTTATGTATATTTTTAGCCCTTTTTAACCACTTTAGTCAAGTTTTAAATTTATAAAACACGATATTTAATAACACCAAACACACATATGGGCAACTGCACCCATCGTGAGCGTAGTATATGTAACACCCCAAAAACGGGTTTGGTAATCAAATCACATTAATAGCAAAGACGGGTAAGAGTACCGTTAGTGGTAAAAATTAACCCGGTAAATAGTGAGATCGAAATAAATAAACATTATGTTAATTAAAAAGGAGAATAAATACTTTGAGAAAGCAAAGTATATAGAAGGCCCGAGTTAATGGGACTTAAAATAAAACGGGATATAACTTCCCGAACCCACTAAGTAACTTGGAATAACAACCTAGTTAGTTAAGTGTTATAAGATGTCAATGAAACTTGGTTAATAACATTTTTACAACACTTTGTTAGTTAAGGGGCTAAAGTTGGCTAAAGTGAAAGAGGTTTTATTTAATAAAAATAAAACACCAAAACACACACCCAAGTGTGTGTTCTGGTTGTGAGTTCTAACAGGAGAAAAAGGGCTCTCTCTAATGAACCCTAAAATACACAAAATCAACCAAATCAAGAGGGCAAATCATGACTAAATCGAAAACCAAGCTAAGATTAGTGATCACTCGGGCTAGAGGATCACAAGGTATGTCGAATTCCATCTTTTGGTGATGTTTTGAATTCATGGTGAATTATCATAAACGAAATTATTGCTTGCATGTTTGATGTAAGAGTGAAATTAGGATAAATCCATGTCTAGGAATAAACCCTAGACAGGTATACATTGAAATCATGCTTAGCTCAAGTAAATTCAGATTTTTTTGATGCTAAATTCATGTATGAGATGTTTTTAGGGTTTTGATTGCTAGAAAATAGTGTTATGATGTCAAGAACATGCTTTAATTGAAAGCTGAATTCAAACAGCTCCTGATCAGAATTTACAGCCGACTTGTATTGACTGTAACCTGGACAAAACTTAACAAAAACACGTGTTTCTTGAGTCTAAAATGTAATTCCAGGAAATATCTTTAAAACCCCACTGGAATCGCATTTTTTCGACGAAAATTGAGCGTTTTATGAATTTTTCCGTATCGAAAGTTCAAGCTACGTTTTCTGGAAGAATTTGCAGCCCATTACGAATGTCATAACTCAATTTAGGAATTTATTTATGATCTCAAATTTTTACTGTAGATATTTTTAAGTTATTACAAAAATCTCCAATTGGAATTTCGTCAATCGGATAAACGGGGAATTTTAAAGGAATTTTTCCGTAAGCTGCAGTCAGAAGTGACGAATCTGATTGCAGCTTAGTAGATGAATTTTTACGAATTTTTTGTAAAGAGTTAGATCTTGAAATTTTAACACAAGGCCTAACCCTCTGAGAGGTATGCCACATAAAAAAAATCATAATTTTTGAAGGCTTGTAAACAGGTTAAACAAGTCACCAAAAACAACCCATTTTCAGTGATATGAAATGCCTAAATGAAATCGCGTTCTACTTGGTTGTGTGTAAAACGTGATTATATTAAGTGTTCGGATGAATGCATAGAAATGTGTAAGGTGGAAGATCATATTAAATTATGGTTAATCTAACCACCTTGTGAACATTGGATAATAGTTTGGCACTTAACAAGGTAGGTGGAAGCTTGTGGATGAAGCGGGTCAAACGGAGTGAGTATGGAAAGAAAAGCATGGCATGGATGCAAGGTAAGTGAATCTTATACCCTTTTATTTTAGAATGCGTAATGGTTATAAAGGTTATGAAAATGATAAGCTAATATTTGAAATGTGATGTTCCGACGTAAATTGAAATGGGTCGGAATAAGCGAAAGTGATGAAAACCATAATGAATGGTAAAAAGGGGTAATGTTGGGCATATATGCCAAACAGGTCGAATGGTGGTGACAACGCCATTTGACAATAGCGACTAATGTGGTTTTCAAGTCTTATATTGACAGGAGCGATTAGCAAATCGGATAATTGCGTCGCCATAGATTGTGTGATGATTAAAGCGAGGTATAAATCGGGTCTATTTGTTGACCCGGGCCAGGTACGCATATATAGACTTATAGTTAAAAGTTCAATTTTTGGTTAAATAATTAGTTAAAGTCCTTCGTCGTAAAAGGGGGGACTAAAGTTGACCAAAACGCCCTTGAAGGGTAAATTGGACGACGACCCTTAGAGGTCGTTTAGGAATATGTATTATAATTAGGTGCGCTTTTAATAAGTATAAAGGTTTTAAACATAGGCCTTTTGGGTTAAATGCCTAGACACGGGTCTTTTCCGTAAAACAACCAACCGAAGTGTAGAATCCGAAAAAATTGTCCAAATATATTAAGTCCACCACAAGAATAGTTGTGGTGGAATGTAAGCAGATAATACAAATGTGGGAAAAGGATGGGTGAAATGAATGAGTGAAATTTAAACTTAAAAGTTCAAATTTTCTAAATGGGTCAAAACGAGTTTCGCACATAACTGGGGTATTGGCTGTGAAATTCTCAAAAGTTATGAACCTGAGATAAAGATCTTGAGTCGAATACTTGGGTGTATGAATTACGGTTAACTAGAAACAAGTTTGTGATTTTAACATAAGCGGGTCGAATAATCATAAAAAGGGATTTATAAGCCTTACGCTTATAAATCTGAATTTGATGCGAACAAAGAAGATAAACGGGTCCGTAATTAAATTACGGACGCGTAGGAAAAAGAATCATGCAAAACGGGTAAGTAGAATGAAAGTTATGCCCTTTTAAAGTTCGTTTTTCGACTAAAACCATAGCTGGGCAGATATGCAGCTCGCAGACCTGGAATCGCTAGAAAAGGGTTTCCCCCACGCCACGCGATGGATAACGTTGTTTCAGGCGCGACACACGACACGTTGAGACGAGTCTCGCGCGACACGCGAGAGATATCAAAGTTGGAAATAAATATTTTGTTGATTATTTGATGCGTAGAACTTGTTTAAACTTATATTTAGGTTATCAAAACTAACTTTTACGATGGTTTTGATCATAGGTGATATCAAGTGTACCCGGATGGAGATCAAGAGATGGCAAAGGACCGAACACACGAAAAATGAAGCTTCCGCAAGTTGTTTCGTCGTTATTCTA
>JARYGA010055699.1:0-44498 GCA_030545235.1 Helianthus tuberosus
TATGATTAAGCTATGGTATTAAGAAGTCACCCCAAAATAACCACGCTTCCGCAAAGCCAGGGTGTGACAGTTGGCTACCTGGTCGGGGGTTAAGGGAACGGTTTGGTAAGAGTCTTGCCATTGTTCAGTGTATAGATCCTGCAAAGGACCTGGGTCAAATTTAGTAGGACCTCCTTCAATACTTAAAAGTATTGGATGGCGGGGGTCCAAACTCTTTGATCCCCTCATAAGTTAAACTACTGTTAAAACTTTAACCCGGCTACTTAGGACTGTATCCCTGCTGACTCAGACTACTTAGCCGAGGGTAACGTCGCCTTCAAAAGAGGGGCCTACCACATTATGCATTAATAACTTAATTAATTATCTTTCAATAATCCAACCCTTTAGGATTGTATCCCTGCTGACTCAAACTACTGGGTTGAGGGTAACGTCACCTCCAAAAGAGGGGCCTACTACAATAACTAAGATAATCTCTTAATAAAGTGCAAAAGTGCGGAAATAATCAAAGGTTACACTATACACGAGTCGGAACCAAGTGATTCATCTTGTCTATCTGTTTTATTTTTATTTTTATTTTCAGCATTTTAGTTAGTTTTTATTTTTCTAGTTTAATACATTTTTCTAAACTTTTGATTTGATTAGACGTTGAGGATAAACCGGTACTAAAAGCTCTTGTGTCCTTGGACGACCTCGGTATCTTGCCAACACTATACTACGCTCACGATGGGTGCACTTGCCCATATGTGTGTTTAGTGTTAGTAAATATCGTGTTTTATAAATTTAAAACTTGGCTAAAAAAGTGTAAAAGGGCTTAAAATATACTTAAACTTATATATACACTTCACACGCATCAAGTTTTTGGCGCCGTTGCCGGGGACACAAGGATTTTAAGAAAGTTAGGAATCAGCGGCCTAATCGTTTTTATTATTTTTCTATTTTTTTAGGATTTTTCTTAGTTTTTCAGCTTCTGCAGAACTCAACATGGGCCGTGCCCGCTGAACACGCCCCGTGGTAGAAGGCGCTAGGCGCTAGTCGGGCGGTGAGGTACCGCCTAGGGATTAATCGGGATTAATCGGGATTAATCGGATTGGGATTTTTATATGTATTTTTTCAAAATTATATATATATACCCAATAATATAAAAATAATACTTCAAAATTCACATAAATACTTCAAGTTTCAGATAGTATGGTTCGATTTTGACCGATTTTGACTGATTCTGACCAATTTTGACCGCCTGGGACCGCCTGGGACCGATTTTGACCGATTTTAACCGATTAATATAGGCCGATTAATCCGATTTTTGACCGCCTAGGACCGATTTTGACCGACTTTGACCGACTCCGATTAATTGGCCGACTAGCTCAAAATTAGTCAGTAACTAGCCGCCTAGCGCCTAGGCGCCGATTAATCGGCCGCCTAGGCCGATTTTTGCAACACTGATTGGAACTGGCACTCCTGTTTTAAGTCAGACAGTAAGCTGAACACGGGGCCGTGCCCACTCAACACGCCCCCGTGCCCTAGATTCAGTTAATGAAAACGGAACCGTAAGATCCCGACGGTTGGTAATTTCTGACACAAACATGAGTGATACTGATAATTTTTACTTTCGGCACTCTTATGGTACGTGGTGTCAAATATGTGGTGGTTCCCATAAGGAATTAAAATGTTATTTCCTAAATTATAAGCCCCACTATATAGACCCATCGTTTTCCTGTATCCTTAAGAGGGGCAAAAGTAAAAATAATCCCTATCTCTCCCTCGAATGCTCCCAACCAGATTTTCTAGGAGAAATGCTTCTTGATGAACTATTTCAATTAGAAGATCTAATTCTTAATTGGTTAAAAGAACTTAGGATAGATTTCAATAATTTATCTCAAGACGATAACCAAGAAGAAGTGCTGGGATCGCATTCAAACAACTTCATTGTTCCCGACGATACTTCTAACTCTAGTGAGGACTTGAGCGATAGTTGTCCCTGTGTCGATTGTGCCGTGAAGGACTCCCCATCGACTTCGTTCGATGCATACATAGACCTGAGCAATTCGACATACACCTTCTTTAACGAGAGCCCGGTAAAGGGTTGGACTTGTCCACCTACATATAGCATAGGAATCACCCTCACCGACAACCTCTTGCGTTCTCGTCTTAATCTAGAACAATTAAGGTATCTTAGGCACTTTGGGGTTGTTCCATCCAGTAAGGAACCGCCCGATCCGGAAAAAGTTCCTTGAAAATAGACAAAACTTCATAAGCAGCCTTTCGACACGGGGCCGTGCCCAGGTTAACACGCCCCCGTGTCCACCAAAAGATTCCCTTCTGACTTTTTTGTCAGAATACGGACAAAACGTGTCAGGATCTTTCCTGCACACGGGGCCGTGTCCAGCCGACACGGGGCCGTGTCCAGCATGCTGTCGTTTTCTATAAATGCAGCCAAGAATCCTGCACATTTGGACCATCCAGGGACAGAGATTTGAAAGGATTTTCTAACTTACCATCCTAGGTATGTTCTAAAAGAAGGTTCTAACAAACATCTTGTCCTTTCCACTTTTATCCATTACCTTCTTCTTCATCTTTCTTGCAACAACACCTCCATTGAAGCTTGATTCCAAGCTTTATTGTGATGTTTGTTAAACTTTTGTTCAAGGAATCTTGTTAAAAATAAGTTACACAACATTGTTTTAAGTTATTTCTGTTCAAAAACGCTTCATAAGCTGGGAAAATAATTTGAAACTCCAAGATTCCTTGTTCTAAAAAACTGCAGAAAGGTGAACACGAGGCCGTGCTCATTGAGCACGGGGCCGTGTCCGTGGTACTGTTTCATAAAAATAAACTGTTTTTGGTTTGTTTTCGTAGAATGTCTAGCCAAAACAGTGGAACCTCTTCTGCGCACTCCAGAAACAGTCGAAGGGAAAGAAGGCCATCAATTGAAGCAACTCTCGTACGATATGTAATGGCGTTACGTGAAGCTCTTGACGAGATGACTTCGGTAGAGGAGGTCCTAATAGACCGTATAAATTATCTTACGGTAGGGCTGGAAAACAGTTTTCAAGAAATTAACCTCTTGCACCAGAGGTTAAACATTCTTCTAACACCTCCCATGGAACCAATCCTCCCTCAAGAGGATTGGAACCTAGCACTTGGAATCCACAATCATACCGGTTGGGACGACATTCCAGCGGAACCTCCTCTTGAAGATCTACAAGAAGGCCCGGTGGAGGTTGCACCTCCTCAAACAAATGCCAATGAGCCCGTTTTTCTTCTCCCTAGGGAGATAGAAGAATGGCTCGCCGACGTGTGAGGAACCTATGCCCGGAGAAAGAAGTTTTTCAAGCCACATTTAACCGAGGGATTTACCTTTTCGGAAATTTTACTAATAGAATAAGTAGTAGGCTAGAACTTCTTGGTTTAGATTTCTTGTGTTTCTTTGACCTAACTATCTAATATTTTAACTTTTAGACTATTATGTAATTCTCTCTATGACTTAATGAATTATGGTTTTAGAAAATTTGGTGTTTGGATGATGTTGTAATGAGTAAAACACACTCGGGATGGCAAAGGAAACAAGGGAAGCTTGAACCAGCACCCCATGCAGGAAAACAGGGCCATCCGACGAACTTTCTTCATTACAGCAAGTTCAGCACGGGCCGTGTCCGCCCAACACGGCCCCGTGCTGCACAGTCTGCAGAAATGACCCAGTTCAGGTAAACTGGACACGGGCCGTGTTCACCCAACAGGCTTCTGTTTCTTTGGTTTAATTTTTGTTACTGGCACCTGAACACGGGGCCGTGCCCGGACAACACGGGGTCGTGTCCAGGCGCCCAGTAACACAATTTTTTTCTTTTTCACACCTTTTACACATTCAATCAACCTAAAAACTTATTTTTGGGACACATTGAGGACAATGTGAAATTTAAGTGTGGGGGGGATGCTAAAACCTTGGATCTTGCAAGTCCTAAATACAAGCCTTACACAAAACTCTATTGGAACCGCTAATCACCCCAAATTTTTTCAAAAAATTTCATTTTTTTTACTTGTCTAGGTTTAATTTGGGAATTTCAAAATTCTAAAAAGGTTATATTTTTACAAATTTACAACCGATACCGTCGTGATAAAAAGAACCAACATAAGAAAATTATGAAAAGGCATGGCAAGCTTAGTTAAAATTTGATTATATATATACTTGATCACATAAAAACCCATTCCCACAAAAGTGAGTTTTGAGCCTTTATTGAGCATACAAATACATATCTTTAAACTAAATGCTCATTTTTCGTTTCTTGTGTGAATAGCCACTTGGTTCTTACAACTCTAGAACTTGCCACGACGATACATTACCGGTCCTTACCAACTTAAACCCGAGTAAGTAAATGATGGAGGCATTAGGACTAACCCTTTTTATTTCTACACCATTATTTTTCTTTTTTTTTACCACCTACCCAAAATCCCCCTAGTTAACCCCTTTGAGCCTAAACCTTTTCATTTCTTAACCCAAACCAAACACCCTTTCACCCACCAAAAACCTTTTTATTTTTAACCCTTTGTTTTAGTGACAAGCTCGGTTTTTCGTATGACTTTCAAAATATATATATATATATATATTGATGATGAAGCAAAAGAAATAAAAACAAACAAGTTCATCAAAAATAACTTTATTTGAATTATGGCTTCATCAAAATAAAAACTACAAAAAAAAAATTTAAAAAGTCTTACGAAAACCGATGCTTTTTACGTTTTTCGCCCTTTTCTACTAACCACTAACCCAACCACCTACCTTTAACCCAAGCCTAACCCTTCACCCAAAAGTCCTCTTGATATTTACAAAGATATATAGTTAAAAAGAAGAAGGATTGATTGCTTGGCAAGCCTATGGTAGGAGTAAGTTCCATGCCGCTCTCGAGTGATTCACTAAAATACATCTTCGGCCGAGTGTTGAGTGATCCCCCGCGAGGTATGTGAACTTGTATATAAATAAAATTTTAAAGAGGCATGTTATGCCCTAATAAGTAATTTATCTTATGAAAAGTTTTAAATAAATCATGATGAATAGGATTGTAAATAAATAAAAATAAAACTTAGTAAAGAATCTTGGAAATCCCGACACTCTATGACAAGCCCAAAAACTTTCTCTTCTACCCATTCCATTTGGGAGTGTAAAGCCACATTATAAAGAGTTTTGCTTGAGGACAAGCAAAGATTCAAATGTGGGGGTATTTGAAGTGTGCAAAATGCAACATATAAATTACATCAATTGTGGCATAAAACTAACCTTTTTTAGTAATAATGTTGGAAAAAGTGTGTTTTTGTCTTCCTTTTGTATTTTCAGGATTAAATGAGCTCAAATTAACAAAAGAAGCAAAAATGCAGCTAAATCTAACATAAATACAAGAAAAGGAACAAAAGTGGCATGTCCGACCTCCCCGAAAGCATCTTCCCAAGCAAAATAAGAAAACAGAAGGCTGAACACGCCCCGTGCTCAGTGAACACGGGGGCGTGCCCAAGTGTCAGCATAAAAGACAAAGTTGTAGAAGCTTCCATCGCCCACCACGGGGCCGTGCTCAGCGGACACGGGGCCGTGGTCAACTATAATATTCGCAGAATCTAGGCAAATCTTGATAGTACAGATATGCTTCTGCACACGGGGTCGTGCCCAGCGGACACGGGGCCGTGCCCAGCGAACACGGGGCCGTGGTCAACTAATGCAGACAAAAGCAATTAATGAAGACAGAGAAGAGGATGGACACGGGGCCGTGCCCAGCGGACACGGGGCCGTGCCCGAGCTTCTGTTCAGCCTATAAATAGGAGTGCTTGGCTCAAGCTCAAACCATCCCTTGGCACACCACCTCTCTCACACTTCACCTACCACCCACCACCACCATAACACCATCATCCACCACCATCGTCCATTGTCTATCATAGAGTGTGTGAGTCGTCTCGGGATCCAAGATTGATCGTAAGAGTTCTTGACAATCAAGGCCATGTTTGCCTAAGTCTCTTACATCACTTGGTGAAGACAAAGTGTCTAGTGTAATACTTTTTATTTTTAATCTTTTAGCACTTTTTAATTGGTTATGTATTAATGACTTTAATAACTAGTTTCTTATGTTGAAGGTGATTCTTCCTTATCGTTTGTCCGTGGTGTCTTGGCATTATTTTACTGTCTATATAAAATAAAATATTTTCACCATTCATATCTCCACGGTCTATATGGAGGTATGTTGGCTACCTGGTCGGGGGTTAAGGGAACGGTTTGGTAAGAGTCTTGCCATTGTTCAGTGTATAGATCCTGCAAAGGACCTGGGTCAAATTTAGTAGGACCTCCTTCAATACTTAAAAGTATTGGATGGCGGGGGTCCAAACTCTTTGATCCCCTCATAAGTTAAACTACTGTTAAAACTTTAACCCGACTACTTAGGACTGTATCCCTGCTGACTCAGACTACTTAGCCGAGGGTAACGTCGCCTTCAAAAGAGGGGCCTACCACATTATGCATTAATAACTTAATTAATTATCTTTCAATAATCCAACCCTTTAGGATTGTATCCCTGCTGACTCAAACTACTGGGTTGAGGGTAACGTCACCTCCAAAAGAGGGGCCTACTACAATAACTAAGATAATCTCTTAATAAAGTGCAAAAGTGCGGAAATAATCAAAGGTTACACTATACACGAGTCGGAACCAAGTGATTCATCTTGTCTATCTGTTTTATTTTTATTTTTATTTTCAGCATTTTAGTTAGTTTTTATTTTTCTAGTTTAAAACATTTTTCTAAACTTTTGATTTGATTAGACGTTGAGGATAAACCGGTACTAAAAGCTCTTGTGTCCTTGGACGACCTCGGTATCTTGCCAAAACTATACTACTCTCACGATGGGTGCACTTGCCCATATGTGTGTTTAGTGTTAGTAAATATCGTGTTTTATAAATTTAAAACTTGGCTAAAAAGGTGTAAAAGGGCTTAAAATATACTTAAACTTATATATACACTTCACACGCATCAAAAGTATTGCACTCCAAATTCGCGTTTGATTCCAAACACATTCAATTCAGGTATCCAGCCCCAGCTTAGAATATCTCCAAGAGAAACATCTGGATTACGCGTGAAGAACGCTAGAGGTCGTATGAATTTCCTTTCTTTTGGTGCTGGCTTGAACTATGTCTTCCAAGCTTCTAGAATCTCTTCTTTACTCATCCTCGAAGATACACCTTCTTTTACTTTTTCTTCAATCTTTCTCTTTAACAACTCTTGAGTATCTTCATCAAACATTTCTTGAAAAGTGGGAAGTCATCTCTTCCCGCACCAGAATATTTAACAGTTTCATCGTCAGAATCATCCTCCACGCCAACTTTATTATAATCATCAGCCTTAGGAATGTATTTGAACACATAATCATCAGGCTTAGAAACGTTGATGTTGTTTAATTCTTCTTCAAAGTCAAATTCGAACGAATTTTCATCAATTTCCATAATCTGTGCAATTTCTTCTTTTGTGTAGTTGTGGACAAACTCTCCTTCTTCCACATCATGACACAAATAAATGGTTTTCATTGTACTTTCAGGAACAACGGTTGTCACATATGCTTCGTACAAAATGCATGTCTTGTACATGAGCCACACACAAACAAATCTAACCAAATTTGTCAATTGAGAACTAGAGATAAGAAACAAAAATTAATAAATAAAAAGTGTCAACTACAAAAATGTTCATCTAATTTTAGATTATTAGTTTCTTAAACGTTTAATAAGTCACTACGTACTGTAAATTATCTCTATATCAAGTGGTGGAAGGCTTGCATTTCTCTTGAGAGATGCAGGTTCGACTACCATTTGGTGCAGAGTGAGGCACTGGTGGGCAATGATATGAGACCCAGGGAAACCTGGGTTTGATCCTGAAGCCAAACGGGTTTTACTTATATCTACGGGCGGGTGGGTTAACGGGTTTTCCCTGGAATTGGTGATGGACTAAGGTTATTATCGGAGTACTCCGTTTGGTTCAATGGGTGTCTCGAGAATGCTCGCGATTAATTCTGTTGGCCGTTAAAATAATAATAATAATAATAATAATAATAATAATAATAATAACAACAACAACAACAACTCGCTACGTATTATTTAGGGAAATTACAAAAATAGCAGTTGACCAACTGACTTTTCAAAAATGTCACCTTCAAGCGCCTATGGAGCGACGCCTCAACGACGGGATGCGTCCGTCTAACATATATTGCGACTGTATAATGGCGTTGTGACACATCCGACTAGCCTCTTGCGTCGATGGCGAACGCATCCAAGCCAAAACGGACGTCTCCTACACGGCTTGCGTCAGTTATGGAAATGTAGTGTGGCTTGCGTCTGTGTCACCTTATGGCTGACGCATTGGAGATTTCAGTCTGACGCATTGGAAAGGTCTGGCTGACACATTAGAGTGTAAAAGACCGACGCCTTCGAGAGGTCTACCTGATGCATTAGGGTGTAAAAGGCTTGCGCCTTCGAGACGTCTGGCTGACGCATTAGGGTGTAAAAGTCTGACGCCTTCGAGAGGTCTGGCTGACGCATTAGAGCATAAAAGGTAGACGCCTTCGAGAGGTATGGCTGACGCACTAGACCGTAAAAGGCAGACGCCTTTTAGGGGTCACCCCAACGTACTAGAGTGGTCTGGCTGACGAATGGAAGTGGTCTGCGTACTTTCAACCGTACAATCATACGACCGACGCATCCAAAGGCCACATTGACGCTTTAACTATCCATATTGACTCATTAACAATCCGTACATTCTTCATCACGTTTTAAAAGAGTTGGGACCCAATAATAAACATGTTTCAATTGTTATAATTTTTACTCCCAACCTACCTCTGAGTTCGGTGTTAAGTTTCTCTCAATTATTATAGGTGTTAGATATGTTGTTTACATTGGTGGAATCTAGAAAGTTATTAGTAACAACATGTAATATGTTGTAGAATCTGATTCAATTAGATGTCTTTTAGAAGTTCCAAACAATAATAGTTCCTACCTTGATTTTTTTGAGATATCTTTTTGAGATGTGTGATGTTCAAAATATCACACGATTATCATATAAAATGTCAACTTTTACTGACCCCATTGATATATCGAATGATTATGATCTTTTATTTTTTTCCAGCTTGCTGAAAACAATCCCCATTAACTTTAAATTATATGTTGTACAAGAAATCGGTGTCAATTCATCTACTGGATCTCAACGCACTGATTTAAAATGTCCCGATTTAAGTGATCATGTTTTTGAAACCGATGACTTTAACGATTGTCATGAAGAAAATTTTGACAATTATTTTGAAAACCCTTTACCTGTTTTTTTAAGGGGTAAAGAAAAATCTGGTTCATCAGGTCGGTTTAAAGAAGGCTATATTTTTCAAATCAAAGAACTGATGAAAATCGAATTAGGAAGCTTATCTCTTGAAGAATGTTTCGAGTATAAAGTAGATAGATCATCAAAACTAGTTTTGCCGCATCATGTGTAAACGACAACTGCTAGTGGCTATTTAGAGCATGTAGTCGCAAATCTAGTGAAGTGTTTTATGTAAAATATTTTAACCATCAACATACATGTTCGAAGACGCAGACAAACAAAAGTTTGTGGGAAGTTACGTAAAAGAACAATTAAAGGATAACGGGCGCGTTTACTGAGCTACTGATATCGTTAAAGATTTTAGACAAAATTTACAAGTCAATCTATCCTACATGCAAGCCTGGCGTGGTAAATGTAACGCGTTACAAATTCTGCAAGGAACTTCAGAAAATTCTTTTACCGAACTCCCACTATATTGCTATAATTTGGAGAGGGCAAATCCAGGAATAGTGACACACATATTGACCGACGATGAGAGTCGCTTTGAAATGGTATTTATCGCCATCGGTGCTGTGGTAAGTGTTATTTTGTCTATACGTAATATTTTTTTGATATAATTTTGTTAAATTGTTCAATTTCTGTTAAATATTTCATATTTATTTGGTTTCAAGTTCGTAGTTTTATTAACAATTTAAGACCGGTGGTTATCATAGCATACAATTGATCTGCCATAAATCTCCTGTATCTCATACAAGCATCTTGTATGTTTCCTTCTTCCCATTTGAACGAACAGTTTTGAACAAGATTTTGTAGTAACATACATATGATCACCCCAGAATTTCGTCCAACATGTCAAACACTTATAGGCCATACAACATCTCCGGCATATTGCAATGCGTCAGACTCGCTCACTCCAACATTTTGCCAGTAACCTATACGTTCTAGAAACCAAAGGAATGTTGACTCGAATTCTATAAGAATTTGGTATATACTCTTGTGGACGCAAAACGAATCACCGCAATTAATTGCATCACAATTATTTGTATAATATACAGTAATAATTAGCGACGACAATTCAATCTTAAGAATGGTCCAGTATTCTTCGTCACTTAACACTGGTATGTATACCTGAAAAACGTTAAACGTTGAACTATTAAGTTTAATATTATAGTATGGGAAAAAATAGTAATTTTTTTTTACCATGTCCACATCCCACAAGGCAGGATATACTCCGGTAGAGCCGTTTACATATCCAAAAGCATCATGATGTTGTTCTACTAGGAGATTGAAAAATTGAGGCGGGAGCACGGTCCAGCGATAAGTGACTGATGAAGACGCCCTATCGCGATTTTCATTTTCCTTTAAATTCATGACCCTGTTACACCATGCTCCGGCATGCTGTATAGAATTTTTATATTCGGAATAATGAATAAAAAAGAAAAATTATGTAGGGTTTACCGTTTGCTGAATAAAACCGTTTCCACAGAAACCTAAAACCCCACCCACCAGTGTTTGTCTAGAGGTGAGTTCCCCATATTGCTGGAATAGCAACAAGGACTATCATCGGCGTAGTAGAACTCAAGAACATTTGGAGACCAATTTTGAGAGTGCTCGTTTTCATTAGTCCAAATAGTGTTTTCTACTGATTCTGAAATGTTACTCAAGCGCCTCCCAGTTCCCATTATGCTGGTACATATTAATGGGCACCATGGGCCTGTATATGTATCCAGAAAACCCGGTTGGTATGACATTGATGCATAATTAATAAAAAATTTATAACGGGTAAATTTTTTACGATACTGTTTCCAGGCCGAGTAACTGGTATTTATATTATATTAAATATACTTAAAAATTTTATAACTGGTATATATATATATATTATTATATTAAATATACTTAAAAACAAATGTTGAAATTAAAATAAATTTTAAAAATTCAGCCAAAGCATAAGGAGTCAGCCAAGCCACAAAAACTAAACAAAAAAGAAAAAAGTATGTGTCAGCCATGCCATAAGCCAGACACGTCAGCTTCCTTTTTGGCTTGGGTGCGTCGGCCGTCGACACAAGAGGCTTGTCGGACACATGTCACAATACAATTATACAGACGCAATATATGTCAGGCGGACGCATCCGTCATTGACGCGTGGCTCCATAGACGCATACAATGTTGCAGAAATCGGCCTAGGCGGCCGATTAATCGGCGCCTAGGCGCTAGGCGGTGAGTTACTGACTAATTTTTAGCTAGTCGGTCCAATTAGGCGGATATGGTCAAAATCGGTCTTAGGCGGTCAAAATCGGTCCCAGACGGTCAAAATCGGACTAATAGGTCCATGTTTTACAGCCCATTAAACACAAAATTTGACCCATTTTTGAATCTGGCCCATTGTTTTACAGCCCAAATATTACTTATAAACCTATTTTAACATTTAATTTTAGGTATTTTAACATTTAACCCCCTCTATCTTTCACTAGTTTACATATGGTTCCTAAACTTTTAAATTTATTAATTAAAAGTATAAAATTATCTATATATATATAAAAGTTTGTAAAATTATACTTAAAAAGTCTAATCCGATTAATCCCTAGGCGGTAACTCACCGCCCGACTAGCGCCTAGCGCCTTCTACAACATTGGACGCATAAACGTGACATTTTTGTAATGTAAGTTGGTAAACTGCTTTTTTTTTTTTTAATTTTCCCTATTATTTAACCCGTCAACCATCCGGTAAATCACACAATTTACACTCGCCGAGTAAAATCAAACATGTTTCTAGATTGCATGTCTTCATATAAATCCAATCATTTGACACACCGCCTTTGCCATGTGTATTCCTCCTCCTATATGTATCACAACTCCTACCATACACACTCAAAACACACATTCAAATTCGAAGTCTTATTATAAAAGTAAAACACCTCTAGCTCTCCAATTCTAATCCACCTTTCAAACTCAAAAACAAACATTCAAAGTCTTCTAAAACACTTAAACTCTCCAATTCTAATCCACCTTTCAAAAAACCAACACCAAACCCACTTCTAACTCCTCAACCCCCAACAAGGGTCACTTTAAAATCTCAAAAATCCCATGACAACCACCCTCAGTTATACAAACAAGATGAACCTAACAGTAAAACAATCACTAACAATAAAACCATCCAAAACGACGCCGTGTCATACAATATGGTGCTCAAATCTTGATCTGGTTGTGGGTCGGATCCATATCCAAACAGTTTACTTCTACCGACCAAACGGGTCTTCTAACTTCTTTGATTCCGAGGTTTTAAAGGCGGCGTTGGCCGATGTTCTTGTTTCGTTTTATCCGATGTCCGGGAGGCTGGGAAAAGATGGTGATGGCAGAATTGAGATTGTTTGTAATGGTGAGGGTGTTTTGTTTGTGGAAGCTGAAGCTGATTGTTGTATTGATGATTTTGGTGAGATTACTCCGTCGCCGGAGTTAGGGAGGTTGGCGCCGACGGTGGATTATTCCGGTGATATTTCATCTTATCCGTTGTTTGTTACACAGGTTTGTCGGTTATGTAATATGAGAGTTTGTATATCTTTTTAGATCTTATGAAGGCCCCTCAAGTTTTGTTTGTAGTATGTTGAGTATCATATTTGTTGAACATAGCAAAAGGTACGTTATCGTACAAAAACGTACGAAAGATATGAAAAAGTATAAAAAATACGGTGAGATTTTCGTTAATATTTACTCATAATTACCCTACAAAGCTCAAAATTACCCTACAAAAAATTACCCTACACTCTACAAAGCTCAAAATTACCCTAGAAGCTCAAAATTACCGTACAAGATCAAAATTACCCTACAAGATCATTTGTAGAGTAATTTTGATAATTACTCTATGAGTAAAATAATTACGAAAATGTCACCGCGTTTCTTTTTCCAGGAAAACTTTCGGTTCGTACGTTTTGTACGTTAAAGTATTTGTATTTGATTTTTTGTCTATAAGTTTAAGATATAATTTTTTTTTAATTTAATTTAGCATAGAGGTGTCTGCGTGAGGTGGGAACATAGATATTGTCGATCACTTAATATGTTAATTTTTCTAATAAAAAAACAATACACTACAATATAATGTTCGTTTTTACGGTGCAATTCTTTAAAAAATATTAACGTTTAAAATCAGTCGATTTAAAAGCCAATAATATGTTTTCAAGAATTCTAACATATTTTAAAATATAAGTTGTAATTGTTTAAGCTTTTATTATTATAAAATCATAAAGTGTTTTGAATATATTATAAAAGTATTTGTTTAGGAAACCAGCAGAAATGAACGGTTTTAATTAAGTTTGGGATAAGATTTTGGGGGGGTTTGATGGAGATATCCAAAATGTTTGTGGGATTCCTTTCGATAGGTGTAGAGTATTCAACGAAGCTTTCGGGAACCCTTTTACAGATGCACTAATCGTAAAAAAACATCTGTTGCATTTTTTTAACCTAATAAACTAGCAATAAAAAAAGTTATTTTTTCTTTGTATATTGTACAAGTATGTGAATTATACAATGTAAAAGTGATTAATGCTAGTTTGTTTGTTTTGTGTCTTAGGTTACACGGTTCAAGTGTGGTGGGGTTTCTTTAGGGTCTGCACTACACCATACATTAGCTGATGGACTCTCGGCTCTACATTTCATCAACACATGGTCAGATAAAGCTCGAGGTTTGACGGTCGCGGTTCCTCCATTTGTTGATCGCACTCTTCTCCGAGCCAGGGACCCACCGACACCAATGTTCGACCATGTTGAATACCACGAACCACCATCAATGATCGCCCCGTTGGAAAACCAAAAATCCACATCGGAACCAAAGTCGGCATCGACCATGATGCTACGCCTCACGCTTGATCAAATTAACGATCTCAAATCAAAGGCGAAAGGCGATGGAAGCGCATACCATAGCACATACGAGATCCTAGCGGCTCATATATGGCGATGTGCGTGTAAAGCTCGTGGACTCTCAGATGATCAACCGACGAAATTGTATGTGGCCACGGATGGACGGTCAAGATTGAACCCGCCACTCCCTCGCGGGTATCTTGGGAATGTCATTTTCACGGCCACCCCGATCATGAAAGTAGGCGAGTTTAAATCCGAGTCATTGGGGGACACTGCAAGGAGAATCCACAATGAGTTGGGTAGAATGAACGACCAGTATCTTAGATCAGCTATCGATTATCTTGAGTCGATAACTGATCTATCAACTCTCGTTCGAGGGCCGTCCTACTTTGCGAGTCCAAATCTGAATGTGAACAGTTGGACTCGCTTACCTATATATGACTCTGACTTTGGATGGGGACGGCCCATTTTCATGGGACCCGCAAGCATCCTTTACGAAGGCACGATTTACATCTTACCTAGCCCGGGTGTAGACCGGAGTGTCGCGCTGGCTGTGTGCTTAGACCCGGATCACATGGCTTTGTTTAAGGAACGTTTGTATGATTTCTAGTGAGGCAACTGATGAATGATAGATGTAATAAGACGAAAGACAAATTAAGCATTTTATATATATTTATTGTTAATTTGTTTCTAGCATAAAGGACGTCATAAATAGCATTAGTCAAGTGGATGTAGGTTTGTTTGCACCATTTCATGTCAATTGGCTATGCATTTATTGTGATAAGATGAGAGTTGGATATATATCAATTTTGATTCAAACAACTTATTTAATTCAAAAGTGGCCAATGATTCCCAGCCCAATTGGTCTGGGAGGAGGTGAGAGGGTTTTACCAAGGTCACGAGTTCGATCCTCGCAGAGGACAATCAACTCGCCCGGCTCGCAAGGGCTTTGATCGGGGGTTTCCCGCTCGGGTGTGTTAAGGGGGGGTTCGAGTACTAACCGGCGTATGACTGGTGAGGGCTGGACCTTCGGGGGGGCCCGGGGCTCGAACCCGGGATCGTGGGGTGCACCATTAGCCGTTCAAAAAAAAAAAAATTTAATTCAAAAGTGTAGGTATATGAAACTAGAAATAAATGAAATCTTTTGATATATAGTCATTTCAAGGGGTTGGTTGCGGTACAAACAATATTTATCCTACATACAAATCGTAAGAATAGATCCTAGCACTTAAAAAAGTTAAATTAGCACATAACAAAACAATACATACATAAAAGTATCATTTCTGAATTATATTAGCACATGAAAATTAATCAAGATAATTGATTTTAGCACATATTTGAATGATATCAGCACTTTTCTTAATCAGCACATTGAAAACAAAAGAAAGATCCAAATAAAGAATTAATTGATTTTTAGCATATTTATAGGGAATTCAATATAATTGATGTATTATTTATGATATTATTTTATCATTTCTCTATAATAGGTTGGATGTCACGTGATACTTTTTAAATGGTTCTTACAGTTTGTATGCGAAATGTGGTTTGTATTTCATCCAACTCCGTCATATCAAATATAGGTACCTATGCATATATAGGATAACTTTAATATAGCTTCCTATATCTTATATATGTCAAAGTTATGAATAGATGAGTTTGTATCACACGGCTCAAGTTTGAATGTTATATATAAAATACAGATTTGAATTGTATACGTTAAAATACTAAATAGATAAATATAAGCATATGCATTGTCATTGTCATTTTAATAATATTATGCATGTGTAGTCAACTTCTAAAAAAACAAAGCATGTACACTTTTCTTAGCCTAGAACATTGACATGGTTATGGAGTAGGGTAGGCGGTAGCGGAAAGGTTTTTCTTCACGTATGTGTGTGTTACTAATTCTACTACACCAATAGTAGAATCAAACCTAGTTTTACTTAAAAGTTAAAAAACAGCCATTTCATCAAATAAATTATAAAATGGTTTTCAATTATTAGATCATGTTGAATGGTTGTATAAGTGTGAGAGGGGCTCCACCACATCAGCATCAAGCCCAAGAAACACCGTCTCGTGGTTCTATGAGCGGTGCGTGAAGGAGGGACTTGTGAGCTAGACAACAAGCGTAAGAGTACAAACTTGCTTCATTTTCTTATTATTTGACGGTTTGTACTTTGTCCAATAAGGTGAACACCACTCAATAAACCATTAATACACACCTTTAGTAAGCGTAAGAGTACCAAGTTGCATCACTTTTTTTTTCACATTCACATAACCTTTACGGATGACGTTAAAGAGGTTTTCATTATTAAACCCATAGCTATGTTTACATATATGTGTATATTTTTAGCTTTTTATTATCCAACTATGTGTACTTTTGAATGTGTTTGCCTTTCGGTTTTGAAGCCTAATTTTGGTTTCATAGTTTTAAACTTTCATCATGAGTGGGCATATGTGAGTATCAAATTACCATTAGCCACTTGTGATGGAATCATTCACACATGTATCTAAACAGAATTCTGAACATTATAAATAGCATATATTCTATAAAAAATCAAATTACCTAAAATTACATATATTTTCAACATAAAATTACATCACATATTCTCAACATAAAGTTACACCACATATTCTCATTTCTCAACATATAACAAATTCTTCTTTTTTTTAAACTATATCGTCAACTTGAAAGTTATTAAATAGAAATAGTATAATATGGGTAAATCATATAGAGATTTTAAACTATATCGTCAACTTGAAAATTATTAACAGGTATTGAACTTCTAAGTAGAAATTAGTGAATTGAAGTTGTTTAAATTGTTTTTTGGTAATGAAATTGTATTGCCATCCCTAGTCAAAACAGGTCGTTGGTATTGGCAGTGGCGATGGAAGACCTAACGGAGGAGGTAACAGTGATGGTGATGATTGAACAATGTGTCAACGTTGACGATGGGGTCATTGGTGTCGGAGGAGGCGGTGGTGGCAAGTTGAGTGTGGAAGAAATGCCGCGATTGTTTGATAGTGGCGATTGCGTCGGGGTGACAACATGGTGGTTTTGCCGGTTGTGGCGACGACCATTAGGTCACTACTAGAAAACTACATTTTTTCCTACAAAAGTTTCCTACAAATTTCCCACATTTTTTTACAATTTTCCGACAATTTTTTGACAAAAAAGAAAAACAAAAAAAACCCAAAACTTTTCCACAAATTTCCTACAAAATTGCCACACAATAAGCATTTGTAGCAATTTTGTCACAAAATTTATAACCTTTTCGACAAAATTCCGACAAAAATTATAAAATTTTATATTATTTATAACTACAACAAAACAAATAATTAAAAAAATATAAAATAATAAATTTGTCGGAAATTTGTAGCAAATTGACACAAGTTGCTACATATTTCCTACAAAAAAAAGTTATTTTATTTGTAATTTATCAATTTTAGAAAAATATATAATTTTAAAAAATAAAATGATAAGTTTGTCCGAAATTTGTAGCAAATTGACAGCAGTTCCTACAAATTTCCTACAAAAAGGCTATTATTCATCAAATTAAGATGAAAACATAATTTAAAAAAATAAAATATTAGATTTATCGGAAATTTGTAGCAAATTGACAGCAGTTGCTACAAATTTCCTACAAAAAGGCTATTATTCATCAAATTAAGATGAAAACATAATTTTTAAAAATAAATTATTAGATTTGTCGGAAATTTGTAGCAAATTGACACCATTTGCTACATATTTCCTACAAAAAAAGTTATGTTATAGAAAAAAAAACATAGTTTTAAAATATTAAATGTTAAGTTTGTCGAAAATTTGTAGCAAATGAATATCTGTTGCTACAGATTTCCTTCAAAAAGGTTATTTTAATTTATCAATTTAGAAAAAAAAAAAACATATAATTTTAAATTAAAAAAAAGGGTTATTGGATTTTAATAATCCAAATTTTCACTAGTTGGCCGATAATAATTCCAAGTTCAAAAATTCTCTCTAATAATCCCAACTTGTAAGATGTTGGCCCACATCGATCCTTTTCTAACTGGGTTATAACCCAGTTAGTTTTTACTGACTTGGACGCTGACGTGGCACACAACTTTATTATTTGCTGACGTGGACGATGATTTGGCACTCTCATTACTACCTCACCACCACCACCACCATCATCCACCACCACCACCGCCATCTACACCACCACCACCACCACCACTACCATCTCCACCAACACCGCCCATCATCTCCACCAACACCGCCGCCATCTCCACCCACCACCATCATTTACTACCGTCATCCCAATTTGTGTGCAAAGATGACCGTAGAAGATGACCAAACATTCACCGAAGGCTACTACCACCTACCACAGGTTGGCAAGCAAGCACCAGAGGCTACTACTCAACACATAAGTCGCCGAAGAAGATGATCGGACGTTCGCCGGAGTACCGATCCGATCAATAGGACATTTTTGTAACGATTGTCGTCGATAGAGCTATTTGTTGTTCTGGATTGTTGTATGTATTCTAATTGATGATAAAACATGAGGTTTCATTTATCCGACGACCTCTACAACTCCGGCGAAGGTCCAGTCTTCTTCTCCGGCGACCTTTACACACTTTCTCTCTCTAGAAATAGTTGCAGAGGGACAAATGAGAATGATTCGAATTGATTTTTAGTGGTGGTGGGTGGTGGAGATGGCAGTGGTGGTGAGTGGTGTAGATGGTGGTGGTGGTGGTGGTGGTGGTGGATGATGGTGGTGGTGGTGGTGGTGGTGGTGGATGATGGTGGTGGTGGTGGTGGTGGTGGTGGTGAGGTAGTAATGAGAGTACCAAATCATCGTCCACGTCAGCAAATAATAAAGTTGTGTGCCACGTCAGCGTCCAAGTCAGCAAAAACTAACTGGGTTATAACCCAGTTAGAAAATGATCGATGTGGGTCAACATCTTACAAGTTGGGATTATTAGAGGGAATTTTTGAAGTTGGGATTATTATCAGCCAACTAGTGAAACTTTGGATTATTAAAATACGATTCTCTACTATACTATATCATACCTCATACCATACTATACCATATATTATACGATACTATACTATATTGTACCATACGAATACAATCCTACACTACACGACACGACACGACACAACATGACACGACACTATACAATCCTACAATCCTACACTATACTATATTGTAAGATACGATATGATCATATACTATGCTACACCATACTATACTATATTGTACTATATTGTAATTTGCTATACTATAATATACTATATTGTACGATACGATACTGTACTATGCAAAACTACACTACAGTATACTGTACCGTACATATACACTTAATTTTTTATTATTATTTTTTAATCTTTGTTTTATTTTAAAACTGGAACGTCACCTGCACATATACACATAATTTTTTATTATTTTTTAATCTTTATAATAGTTTTTACAAATATATTGTTATTCTCTAATAACTTTTAAGATACAACATTTTGTACATTCCAAATATACCGTTGAGACTTTATTGTTCGCATATACGTATACGTTTGGGTAGAAATCTTATTCGAAACCAATGTAGTCTACGTTTCAACGTAATTAGTAATATTACAATTGCAAGATTTGTGAATAGTTTATTTTTTATAGGGAAACATGGCACAGTTGATTTTTTTTTAATCTTTGTAATTAATTTTTACCTAAAGTAGAAACTCTATAAAATAATACACTTGGGACCACCAAAATTTATTAATTAATCGATAAATTAATAATTATTAATTTATATATTAATTAATATTTTATTAATTTATAGTAGAATACTTAGTTTACAAACACCTTTCAAGCTTCCACTTAATTATTGTATACAATGCATGTATATCAAATGAACGGCCCAATTTGAAAGAAACCCTCAATCTCCCACCTTATTATGCTTCTTGTGTTCAATGTATCACTTTATGGACATTAAAAATATTTTCTATATAAATACAAGATCAAAATAGGTTAACACAAACAAATCAAACACACGACATGGCTTCCCATCTTAAAGGTGTGAAAAAAACAACAATGACAGACGAGATTCGAAGAGCATTATGTAAGCACAACAAGGATAATCCAAGTCTCACTCAAAAGCAATTGCAAGAATGGGTTCCTAGTAACTATGGTTTGCAGGTGAGTCAAGCGACAATATCGAATACAGTTAAGCGGTCTTTAGAGTATCTCTCACTTGCTCCCGAAAAAGGCGATGTTAAGCGACACAAACCGGCAAAATTTCCTGACCTAGAAAAATCTCTCTATGAATGGATTCTTCAATATCAAGAACATGTGAATATGACAGGTGAACTAATCATCGAGAAGGCGAAAGAGTTCATGAAAGATATGTATCCAGTGTATTCATGAAAAAGTTCATGAATGATATCGATGAAGAAGATGATGAAAGTTCTACAATGGAGCCCCCTTCGCGAAACGAAGCTATTAAAGCGGCAATCACATTGAACAATTTCTTGTTGAGCTATGAGAAAACAACACCAGAAGTTCTTACCATACTAAGGAAAATTAGAGACGAGATTCAAGGGGAAATTGATTTCAACAAAAAAACAAAAGACAATTGAGTCATTTTTCAAGAAACCTTCATAAATCATTCATGTAATATGTTATATATAAGGAATTATTAATTTATATTTTATATGGGGTCTAAAGAAATTATCAAAAATGTATTATCTTATAATTTTAGCGAATTATTAATTTAGCACCCTATCACCGAGTCAGGACCGGCAAAAAATATTATCTTAGAGAGTTTATTAAATAATCGAGTATTAATTTATCGAGTTTCTACTGTATATGTTGTTGGTGTATGTATCCACGTATGTGTACATATTAGTGTACTTATGTGATCTATCATGGGTACGTATGTCTATGTGTACGTATGCATCTATGTATACATGCATACGTTAGTGGTGGTCGGTCAAACTCAGTTAACATTCGGGTCTTGTCGAACGTTGGTTAACACGTGTGGTATTAAACGAGACTATAGATGTGTAGTGGGGTTAAGATCTTTTGGACAATTGATGGATAAATAGTAGGGATGTTAAACGGGTCGTGTTCGCGGGTTGGCGGGTTCAACCCGTCCCGAACCTGAAAATTTTATACGAACCCGAACCCGAATATTGTGTCATACCAATGAACCCGAACCCGGCCTGAATATTCGTGGATTGACCCGAACCCGAACCCGACCCATTCAACCTGAAAACTTTATTTTTTAATTTTTTACACAAATTAATATATTAAATTTAAGTTTACTTAAAAAACACAAATGTATATAATACAATTACATTTAAATTATAAAATCTTATGTGGGTTTCTTTTTCTAAGTTATCATTATAGCATAAAATACATATCCATTTTAATTTAAAACATAAAACATATTGTAAAAAAAATATTATATAATATAAAGGGGTTAAACAGGTCAACCCGTCAACCCGACCATGTTGACCCGAACCCGACCAGTTTAGCTCAACGGGTTCGCGGGTTCAACCTGAAACTGACCCGAACCCGTTTAGATTAAACCCAAACCCACGAATTTCGTGTTAGGTTCACGTCGTGTTTTCGGGTCATGTTAGAAATTCACACCCCTAATAAATAGTGAGGTTAAGATTTTTGGAGTTGGGTTTTGGCAGCCTTTTGGAGTGAGGTTAAGACTAAATCGATGTTTTGTAATTACCTTATATATAAATGGTACGTCGTTCTATAGAATACAATATTTTTAATTCTATAATTAAAATTATGTTTTTTGTTTTGTTTTTGAGAAATTAAAATAAAATATATAATTTTTTTTTGTTTTTTAATTATATAACTAAAATTTATAGGATAGATGCTCCATGTTTTGACTTTTGAGTGTACTAAATATAACTAAATCAAGTTTTATATGAAATCTCCCTTCAATCCGTGTCCAACCTTTAAAACAGATCATTGGTCGTTCGATCATCACACAATCCGACAGTTGAACTTATAGTAAAGCATAAAGGCTATCAAAACCTTTGGCGGGCTAGGCACTTCTTCGTTCCCCCCAAATCACACACCAGTTGCCTCCCCAGATCCTCGATTGACGCCGCCTCCTCTCCGTCGGTCGCCGGACCACCTCCTCAGCAAGTCAACAACGCCGAACCACAAGGTAATTTCTTCTTCCTCTTTAGTCTTAAGACTAAATTGTGGGTTGGGGATGAATTGGGTGTTTCGGAATGCTACGTACCCTCTGAGTTTATTTGTAATTTGAGTGGATATATTGATAATTGAGTAGATCTGTGTCGTTGAAACCCTAGAATAGTTTGACTTAAAAGAAGAAAATAGCCATATTAGGTAGATGGGAGATTGAGTATGCATAGGTTCATTGATGGTCGTTCAGCTTTTGATGCAATTGCTTTAGCAATTGAAGAGGCCAAATCCGAGGTTTTAAATCAAAGTTGATTACCAGTTACTATTTTTCGTTAATCAGTTCAAAAGACTTTAATTCGTTAATTGTTTGTTTCATGCAGATATTTATGTGCGGGTGGTGGTTGTGCCCGGATCTTTATTTGCGGCGCCCTTTTCATACCAATGCGTCTTCTCGCCTTGATAGTTTACTGGAGGCAAAAGCCAAGCAAGGGGTTTAGGTAGGATACATGCTTATAATAGGGGGAGGGGAAGGAAAATAAATTAAGAGAGAAAAGGAAGGAAAAGATGTGATTTTTTTGGTGTTTCCGAGTTTAATGAAAAGTAAAGGAAAAAAGAAGAAATCAAGTATTTTATGTGTTCTCGGGTTAGGAGGAAAAGAAAAGAAAATAACAATTTTACCATTATACCCTTTAAACATAAAACATTTTAATTAGATATGAGGGCAATTTAGTAATTTATAATATTTTCTCTCATAATCTCTCCAATTTGGGAGGATGAATATATGGACAAATTTTCTTCCCTTTTCCCTCCTTTTCCCTCACCTCCTATCCTTAAAAAAACTCGGGAACATGGTTTTTTTATATTTTCTTCTCTTTTCTTTCCCCTCCCCCTATTAAATGAGACTCGGGAACATAGTGTAAAAGTTAAGGGACATTTTTTTTAATATTTTTTTAATGGTATTTGGCCTATGTATAATGCAGATTTATATCCTGATGTACAAAGAGCTTGCTCTTGCACTGAAAATTAATAGTTTTTATAGTAAGAAAAAGCTCGCTGCACTTCACGAAAACATAAGAGTTCTACGTCATCCAGATCATTTCTCTAGTGGTGTCTATCTATGGTAAGCATTCTGAATTTCTTGTTCATGTTCCTGCTGATCTATAAAACTATATCTTTTACTTCTGGTTAGGTCTCATCATGAGAAACTAGTCAGCCCAGGCGGCCTCGCGTTCCATTTTCTTTTAAAAAATCAAAATATGAACCTCTAATTTCCGACATGCCAATGAGATGGTTAGTTGATGAGCAAGGGAGCTCGAATGTAACAACCGTGCACCCTACCATGAAGTCGTGTGATCGAGAATGGTGGGAGACACAGGAACGAGGTAACCAAGTTGTTTCATCGGATGAAACGGGACAGGTTGGTCCTCGTGTCGCATGTCGCTGCCAGGTCATCTGTGTATTTATATGATTTATGCATGGTTGTGAACAAAGAGCATTTCAATGTGATAGATTTCTATAGATTCTTTTAGATATCGCAAAGAATTTTTAGATCGACCCGTTAAGTTAACATGTGTCCATTAATAGGTTACAGTTTTTATGTTAATATGTATTAATTATTCTTTTTTAAGCTCCAAAAACGTCAAGTGGGGTTCAAAAAAGAAAAATAACGAGAGGCTCGACAAAACATAGAAGCCAGACTGAAACAATTTGAACAAGATCGGGTCGAATGTGAACGAGAGCGAGAGCGGGCCGAAGATGCGACATGGAAATCGAAGGTGGAAAAATGATGAATAAGTTAGGATAAGAGTAAAAAGCTTTCGTTTTGTATACATTGAAATGTTAACGATTGTATTAGTTTTAAATTTTTATTAGGATTTCTTGGTTTTTTTTATTTTGTGATTTAAACAGGTTTTTATGAATCATTTGGAAATTTTTATGTAGTGAAGTTTTGGTTATTCTAAATATTTTGCTATTTTATCAAAAAAAATTTATAAATTTTTGTAATTTTGTAGGAATTTTGTAGCAATATTAATATCACTTTTATTTCTTAAAATGTGGCAAATTTGTCGAAACAAAAACAAATTGTAGCAAACTTTGTCAAAACAATTTGTAGCAAATATGTGGAAATGAGTTGTGGCAAACTTGTCGAAAAAATTTGTAGCAAATTTGTCGAAACAATTTGTAGCAAATTCGTCGAAATGAGTCGTCAAAAATTTGTCAGACCAAGTAGTAGAAAATTTGCCGAAACCAATTGTGGCAAATTTGTCGGAGTATTTATTCTTTGTTAGTGCTTTTATTTTTATTGTTATTAAAATAAATAAAATATAAAAATAAAAAATAAATTAAAAAACTAGATTTTTTCACAAAGTTGTCAAAACGTTGTGTGTAATGGTTTAAAAAGGAATTGTCGGAATTTTGTAGCAAAATGTGCGTCAAAATATTTTTGTCAGCATTTTGTAGCAAATTTTGTCGTATTTTTGTCGCTAGCTCACTTTTCAACAAGCTTATTTCGCACGAATTTTTTTGTCGAAAATTTGTGGGTAACTCCGGTTTTCCACAGATTTGCTACAAATTTGGTTGTCATAAAGGTGGCTGTTTTCTAGTAGTGGGTGGTGGTGACGACCTTTAGGTGGCGGAGGCAATGACCAATAGGTGGTGATGATAAAGAATGGCCATGTCTGTTGCTCGCTCATTTGGACTCATTTTAAATTAATATATGTGTTAAGATCGGCCTAGTTTGACCAATCGTTAATTTTGAGTCAAGTCAAATTGAACTATTGTATAATTTTAATAAAACCAAATAAAGTCGAATGTAACTTATTTTTATCACTAATTGATGGGAAGGTCATGATTTCCAAATATAACTTTTAATGATTTATGGAAAAATAACATACGTAAATGTATGGTTGCATCGAATGGTTTGGGGCCGGATGACAAAGACAACTATAAGAGTACACAAACAAACATGAAACATTACACCATTTTTTTAATAAAATCAAATTTTTTGATGCATGCAAGAAAAATCTATAACTCCTTATAATGTTGTGGAAAACAAAATAATAATAGTGAGCAGAAAAACATATACAAAAAAGTAGATATAAATCTAACAAGAATACAAAAGAAGAACTAGTGGATAAATACTTTTCCTTCAAATAAATAAATTTGACGTTTATATATACATATCTATCTATCTGTCATCGTACAATATTGTTTGTGGGGATAAACAGCTATGAAGGGAAGGGACCATGACACCAACTTACACATTATGGCATTCACATTTTCAATATCCAATATCTAACACAACACCCCACATGAATGGAAGGAAACCAACAAAAAAAAAAATACATGAAAGAAAATCCCAATAAAATCTCATCGGTTGAATCATGCATGCATGCTGGCCGTGTGGGCCTTTAAACTTTCTCTTATAAAAGTTTCCAACTGTCGCTAGACTTTGATAAATAAACTATTATCTACGCAAACGACAATACATTTCACTTTTTTCCTTGCCTTCTCTATAGGGATAGACAAACAAAATACCTCTCAGTGTTTTTTATACCAAATTAATTATTATTATTGTATAATACAATTCCCGTCACCTTAGTATATAATAAAACGTGCAATATTATTTATAGAAGGCAAAAATTCTACTAGGAGTTCAATATATAAATCAAATTGAGTTTCTACCGGGACCCTTGTATTTATTCTTGCAGAGTTGCGGGAACAAGGATGGGCATTCGTAGTAGAAATACCACAAAGGAGTTGACGGTTTCAACTACAACACGTATCTTTGTGTGTTATCTATAGTATTATCCAATTCCATGCTAGATTAAATACAATAATGTTATCCACTTTTGAAAATACACATAACTTAAACAAACTTCTTGTAAATAGGTTGATTCAGAATTCTTCTATCTTTAACTAATTAAAGAGTAAATCCAAAAAATATATATGTTAGAAAATATGTTTTATATATGAAACTAAGCATTACTACAACCACAGGTCCACAAGTATACCCGATAAGAATCAGATCAAACAGGTCGTGAGTGCAAAGTGCAAATCCACATACATTCGTATCGCATTCGAGTTCTTCTGTCTAACACGATTTTCAGGTTTGTATAGTCGTGTTTGTGTCAAATTTTCAAGTTCCTGTCACCAACACAACCTATTTGGATACCCTATCACAAAAGTACATACAAAAAGCTAAAGATTAGGGCTGCAAACAAACCGAACAAACACGAACAAGAAGACCTTGTTCGTGTTCGTTTCTTAAGAAATATATGTATTCATGAACACTTACCGACCGAGATTTTATGTTTGTTAAGGAAATTACCGTGTTCGTATGTTGATTTTAGGCAACGAACGAAAACGAACGTTAGTGAACTCAAAATAATTTTCATAAACACAGATGGAAACAAACGAAGACAAACAAGTGTTCATAAACAGAATATATAATACACCAACACTTATTAATATTTTATTTGTAGGAATTTTGAAGTACTTAAATAAAATATAGAAACTAAAACACTAATAAACTATCGAACGTAAACGAACACGTTACCGAACGTTCACGGACAAAATGAACAAATGCAGCCTCTGATCATGTTCATTTATTTAACTAAATGAAAGACATATCTTGTTCATGTTCGTTTGTTTACGAACGAACACTAACGAACTTCCTGCCAAACAATTCACAAACCATTCGCTGAATGGTTCGTTTGCAGCCCTAGTAAAGATGATGGTTTAAACAGCAGCACACATCTACATTCAAATTCAATATAAACATGAGAAAGATGTACTTAATACAACAAGCTTATATAACAAAATGATCATCTAATGGAACGCTTATATAACAACATGATCATCTAATGAAACCCCATTATTCTCCGTTGCGAGTTCAAATACGAAAGGCATCCGTCTGGAATCGTTCATCATACAACCTCCAATGACCATACCGTTCCGCATGAACACTGGCCGACCTCGGGATATAAAAGTTGTTCTTCTTAACGTTCTTCAAATTAGTCAAACCCGATGTTGAATTCTCAATATCCCGGCTAGTAACACTCACACAACCCGATAAATCCAGGTACTCGAGGTTTTTACACCCTTGCGAAATCAGAGCGAGGCCTCGGGCTGTTAATTTCGAGAACCTGAGTTCAAGATGTAATAATTGAGGCATTAAGTTCCCAATTGCAGCAGCTTCAGAGTCCCCGTCTTGAGGACACGCGTTTAAGTAGCTCGTGGGTACAATTCCTATGTGTTCTGAAGGATCTAACCAATTCATAAGGTTGCGTTTTAGAATCGAGATGTTGGTGCATTTTCTTCCTAACGCTTGTATCGATTCATGAGAGATTTCGTAGCAATAGCTCATGTCGAGTTCCTTGAGTTTGGGGCACCCGGATGCTATCTTTATCATGGATTCATCGGTCACGTTTGGGCAGCTTTTGATTGATAATACTTCTAGATTTGGGCATCTGTTGAATAGCACGTAAAAAGAACCTTAATTAAGCTTGTTTAGATGATGTACTAGTTCAATGAAAAGGAGAAAAGGAACCTTAATTCAGCTTGTACATATATTCATTACTTTCAACCAAGGGAGATGAAAGTAAAAAAGGCATTATGTATTCATGATGTTTGGACATTAATACACGTTGACAATGTATTGAGCTGCCATACATATCATGTATTATGCATGTTCAACTGTGGACACTTTGGAGTGGTTAAAGGATGATAGTCATATACTAGTAGAAGAAAGATGGTTATCTTAGTGTTTATTATAGGCCACAACTAAAGTTATAAGTGGTGAAACACAAGTTGCAATACTCGTAACGTATGTTCAAGAAGTCATGGATACAGTAATGGGGTTTGCTAAAGAGGTTATAGTACCAACATCATTGAACCCTAATCCAAAGATCCCTGAAACTAATAGAAGGCTATGATGAGTTAACAAGAACAATAATATTAATAATACGATCTTCTGTAATAAAATTACAATGACTGCTAAACTCTATGCAGGGAGTGGTCCATGCCCCTTAATCCCTTATTAACTTCAATGCCTGCCATTGTTTGTGATAAACAACATTTGTATAGAGGAATAACATAGTTGTTAATGGCGAATAGCGATAAGGTACCTATATGCTAAATAGCGATACACTATAAAGAAATTTATATGTATATTATATCAAAATACCCTGGTATATACGCTATTTTACAAGTATATTTAACAAAAACCTAAAATTCAGCTATTTTATTGCTATTTATATATAAAAAAATAAAAGCCGCTATCTATCGCTACAGACCATATAGCGAGCATGGACCTATACGCCACGCTATTCGCTATAGCGACCGTAGCGATCGCTATTGACAACTATGAGAGGAAGACGAAAGGGATGAATGTTACTAATAGATTTTGGCAACTTGTGATTTTAACAAATTCTAACGTAGCAACTGATTTCAGGATGTAGCAGATCCAAATATAAAATTTCCATTTCCTAGACCATGTACATTATTCACGGTATAAATGTAATATCATATTACCATTACTATTGTTATCACTATGTGCAAATTGATATTCCCTTTAGTGCTCTTGCACATGGATTTATGACAGCATATCACAATGTCCCATACGGGCTTGGAAACTTCCGTCATCCATGTGCAATGAACGAGGATGAAAAATCTAATCACATTCATGAAACCGAAGAAACGTCATTGAATGTATTTTTGGTGTCTTGAAAGCATGTTTTAGGATTATGAAGAGAGTAACCCCCTTTCTGTTGGATACTTTGATGTACAAAATGATATTGCTACATGAAATAACTGCTGAACAAGGAGTGTATCACTTCGATTATACGTTAGAAATATTTTCTACTATAGAAACTTTAATTCAATTTTTTTATCGTGCGACAATTCATCTAAATTAGTTTGAAATTACAGGTTAAAAATTTGGCATTATCATATCACATATGTAAAAGTTTTATCTTAGCAACAAATATGCATACGCAGACATGCATTACAATTCAGCTTCTAGATTTCAAATGCTACCTCCTAATTCTCTGTTTTCAACCATCCAAATCATACAAAATGATCACAAAACAAACCCTAGATCAAACAAATCTCTAATTCTCTGTTTTCAACGATCTAAATCGCACGTAAAAGATGCAAACAAACCCTAGGTCAAACAAATCCCTAATCCTCTGTTTTCAACAATCTAAATCGCACATAAACAATGCAAACAAACAAACCCTAGATCAAACAAATCCCTAATCCTCTGTTTTCAACCATCTAAATAGCATCTAAAACATGCAAACAAACCCTAGATCAAACAAATCCCCAATCTTCTATTTCCACCCATCAAAACCACACAAAAACAATCACAAACCAAACCCTAGCTCAACCAAAATCAAACCAACAAACTCACAAACGAGAACAAAACCATTACCGTTGAGCAACAACAGAAAGCGCCCGATCAGAACAATGTCTAACCCTAACTTCAACAATCTTCCCCTCACTCCAATCCACAACAGATCTGATCATGTTATCGATCTTCCTCTCGAACTCAGGCGTCCACCAGCGAGTCGACTCAACGGGTCGCGATTTGAAGGACGATTCGAGATCGAACACGGAGTGAAGAGACGGATCCTTGGAGGCTTGTAGCCATGACTTGCAGACGAGCATGGTGCCGTTCCATCGGTCTTCGAGAGTGAGTCGATTTAGGATGTTGAGGAGGATCTCGTGAGTTAACTCGGACCAGTTGGAGGTGAGTTGGTCTGACTCGGTGGTGGTAGACATTGGTGGTGTTTGACAAGGTGATAATCGGTGGGTTAATTTTTGTGATTTTATGGTATTTGTGTAAATAGTGGTATATGAAAAGGTCAATGTTTATCCAGACACGTGTCATCATATGATTGGTTGTCCTTTTTTTCTTTTTACTTTTGTTATGTTGGCCTTCAAATCAATGTTTTTAAAACCGGATCGGACGTTGAACTGATTCCTTTACCGGTCCACTGGTCGAACCAGTCAGACAAGAATACAAGAACCAGATAAATAAGTTATAATTTAAATTTATAGAAAACATAATAAGAAAGTAAGTTTTATAAAACAAAAGAGTTAAATGCCCGGATAGTCCCTGTTATCTGTCCTTTTTTCACCTTTGGTCCCTAACTTTCTAAAATTACAGCTATAGTCCTCAACTTTTAAATTTTCGTTCCCGGATTTCCCTGTGCCCAACATCAGTTAATTTTCTTAGTTAAGAGGGTGTGAAATGACTAAAATATCATTTCCTTAAAAAGGGTAAACCACAAGGACTATCCGAGTATTTAATAAATAAATAAAATAAAAAAAAATCAAATTTCAATGGGCCCCATAACCTACCCCACCCACACCCTACCCCTACCATCATCTTCCTTCTCTTTTCCCACTTTTCCACATGCAAATCAGTGAGAATTTATTCACCAAATAATAATAATAATCAGATAAGAATATCATAAGTCATAACTGGTAACTTATAACGCAACAACTTGCCTGATGAGAAGGAAGGTACCACCATAAGGCAAGTTTCCAGTCAGAATTTTTAACAAACACGTAGTGTAACTCATCGGCTGTACATATCGGAGGTTTATTAGAAACCTTTTGGCCGTTTATTTCGGTAGAGAAAGTTCTAACGGAGGTGAAGTGGATTGACGGAGGAAGACGGCGGACGGGGAGTTGATGGCAGAGGTGACGGAGTGCAGTGGATGATGAAGATGCCATTTGGAGAGGAAGAACAGAGTATTCGAGGGCAGGAGCGGACCCACATTGGTGCCACCGGGGTCCCCGGACCCCAATCTTTTAAAAAAAAATAGTAGATTCGGTATATTAAATTGTATATGGACCCCATAAATACAATTAGGTGGACACCATAGAAATAAAAAGAAAGTTGGTGTAGTGGTAAATCTCCCTCTTTTCCACCAAGAGGTCATGGTTCAATCCTTGATAAGCCAATTTTTCTTATTTTTTTTTAAAATCTAGTTCAAACCTCACTTTAACTCGACCCGAACGAGGACCGACCCGAAAATGGACCCCATTGAAATAAAATCCTGGGTCCGCCACTGTTCGAGGGTGAAAAGTTACTGACCGACATAGCTGAGATTTATTTCTATTTTTGGATTCGGAAAATGGAAAAGAGTTTGAGAGATTGTGTGTCGTGATTCCAGTGGGTAAGTGTGGCGGTAGAACCAGAGATTAAGATGAAGATGATGACAGGATTTTCAAATGGGTAAGTGAAGCCGGAGGGTAAGAACGTGGGTATGGTGGGGCTTGGGTTGGGCATTGGTTGACACGTGGAATGGGAAAAAAAAACCCACGCCCATGGGGTATGGTGGGGCTTGGGTTGGGGGTATGAGTTGACATATGGCCATTGAGAGCCCGCCATGTCACCTTGCTAGCCCGCCCCATGCTCGGGCTTCAAACCCACGCCAAAGGGGCCACGCCCAAACCCAAGCCCCAACCCAAGCCCCCGGGGTGGTGGCTTGGGCGTTTTCCCCCAACCCACGCCCCATACCCCATGGCCTAAGAGGGAAAAGAGAAGAAGAAGATGATGGTAGGGGTAGGGGTAGGGTGTGGGGTGGTGTAGGTTATGGGGCCCACTTGAAATTTAATTTATTAATTAGTTTTTATTTTTTTTATTTATTAAATACCCGGATAGTCCCTGTGGTTTGTCCTTTTTAAAGAAAAGGGTATTTTAGTCATTTCACACTCTCTTAACTAAGAAAACTAACTGATGTTAGGCACAGGGACTATCCGGGAACAAAAATCGAAAAGTTGGGGACTATAGCTGTAATTTTAAAAAGTTAGAGACTAAAGGTGAAAAAGGGGCAAACCACAGTGACTATCCGACCATTTAACTCAAAACAAAATGAGTAAAATGTACGGATAGTCCGTGCGGTTTTGTAAAATAACACCTATAGTTCCCAGCTTTTGGAAATTACACTAGTGCTCCCTGTGGTTTGACAGTTTGTTACTCGGATAGTCCCTGGAGTGGATGTCCGTTAGCTTTCTCCGTTAAATCTATGTTAAATGACAAAATTACCCATATACACACACATAACGAATAAAGCCTTGGAAAAATTCCTTGTCTGTACAAAAAACCCAATAGTTGTGCATCCCACATCCCACATCACCACCACCTCCATCAAACGCTGCCATCACCACCTGCCTTCACCCCTATAGCCAATGCAACCACCAACTGTCACCATCCCTAACGCCACAATACCAACCACCATCAAACCGACAACGAATCCCTATTTCCTTCCATAAAATCAAACCAACGAAATCCTAATTTTTAAAAATCAAATCGATTTGGGGCTACAAACAAAGTGGTGATGGTACCTGGTGGTTAACGGTGACACACAACAAGATAAAGACAATGAATCTGCATTGTTTAGGTTCTACCTCACATATCTCTTATGTACGGTAGTGGAGGAGGATGCGAAGGTAGGGAAGGGGAGGTGGATGATGGTGGTGGAGAAGGGGATGTGGTAAACGGTTGTAGTTGTGGTGGGAGGTGGTTGTAACAGTAGTGGTGGAAGGTGGTGATGACGGTGGTTGGTGGAGGTGATGGTGATGCCACGGTGGTGTTGGCAGTGGTAATGGCTTAATGTAAGACTGTAATAAAAGAAAGGGAGAAAGAAAAATGCGTAAGTGTGTATATTTTATGTGTGTGTGTAGGAGTAATTTTGTCATTTAACATAGATTAACGGAGAAAACTAACGGACATCCACTCCAGGGACTATCCGAGTAACAAACTATCAAATCACAGGGAGCACCGGTGTAATTTTCAAAAGTTGAGGACTATAGGCGTTATTTTATAAAACCATATGTACTATCCGTGCATTTTACTCAAACAAAATTATTAAAATCTTTCATTTGATAAAGTTGAAATATATTGTTTTTTTTTAAATTAATCGTGGTTCGTGTACTAAGTAATCTAACTTATAATAAAAGACTCCAAATAATGACACATGGCATTCTCTCCTTCAACCTCATAAATTTTGTTTATATTTATTTAATAAATTTCTTCTAATATTAATATTAATTAATAACCAATATATAGATATCACTTATTTTTATCCTTATCTTTATATAAAATTAATAAATAATTTCAATTTTGCAATTTAGATCCTTGGTTTTTACTTTTAACCCAAAGTTTTTCATCTTTTGCAATTTAATCCCAACTCTTTTTTATTTTCAATTTTGGTCCACCATACTTTTCATCTTTCCGAAGTTTTTCGTTTCGTTCTAAATTTTGTGAGTTAACGTACCGCAACGTGCGTGTGGGGTTCAACATTTTTTCTTATATTTTTTTCCCGTTTGACTGGCCCGTCGCGTCACATCTATTTTTTTTGCGTTTGACAAGTTCTTCCAACACGCTGGTCCTGGATGGACATATTTATTTTTTTCTATGTTTTACGTTTCGGTTTAATTTCTTAGCAACGAGCGTGCGTGATTCAAAGATTTTACGTCAGTTTTTCGCTCAGCGTTATTTTTTTCCTGTTTTTATTTATTTTGTTTTTACGAGCTTTTCCGGTGTTAGTGGTCGCTGACAATGGTATAGTATTGCTACTACTTAACACAGTTTTATGACAACCGCTGCAACGCAGGGACTTAATACTAGTACTAATGATAAAATTGATAAGTGCAACGCAAGGGCTTAATACTAGTACTAATGATAAAATTGATAAGTGTATATTTTTTTAGTTGATTTAAAAATTCTAGTATGATATTTTATTAATTAAAAATTAAAGATATAAATTAGATGTAGAGTTAATTGCCAAAATAGTCCCTAAGGTTTGGGCACGTTTGCCATTTTCGTTCAAAATGCCACTTTTGTACCAAATTGCTCCAACGTTTGTAACTTTTTGCCATTTTCATCCAAACCACTAACTTAGTTTATTTTTCTGTTAAGTTAAGGATATTTGGATGAAACTAGCAAATATAAAACCACAGGGACGATTTTGGCAATTTACTCAAACCCTTTTTAATTTCTTTTATTTAATTATTTTTGTTACATATATAATAAAAAAGAATATACATGGAGTTTTTTGAAAAAAAAAAAATAGTTTTGTCACATAAGTTTTATAAATTTTCATCCAAATTTAAAAGAGTAGAAGATGAATTAAAAACTTGGTATATATGATAAGATTTTTTTATTTGACTTTTTTCAATAAGGTCACCAGCATTTTAGTTTTATAAAATTTAGAGGTTTAAGTAGATTTTATTTTTATAAAACTGATCTATATAAAAAATTAGAAATTAATTTCTGTCTTAGTTTATAAACATCCTTCGCCTTAATAGAAAAATTAACTTAGTTAGTGGTTGGATGAAAATTTATAAAAATTATGTGACAAAGCTATTATTTTTTTCACATAAAAATTGCATGTATATTCTTTTTGATTATATATGTAACAAAATTAATTAAATAAAAGAAATTTGAAAGAGTTTGAGTAAATTGCCAAAATCGTCCCTTTGGTTTTATATTTGCCAGTTTCATCCAAATATCCTCAACTTAACAGAAAAAATAAACTAAGTTAGTGGTTTGGATGAAAATGGCAAAAAGTTACAAACGTTAGGGGTAATTTGGTACAGAAGTGTCATTTTGGACGAAAATGGCAAACCTGCCCAAACCTTAGGGACGATTTTGGCAATTAACTCTTAGGGCACTCGGGGCACCCTCGGTGACTCCCTTCGGGGACCAAGTTGCCGAGCGGTAAGGGTGATGCCATCAATTCGGGGACCATGTTCGGGGACCTGGAACGGTGGGAAGACACCGAAGAAGAAGGAGGGAGAAGGTGGGGCCAGCCACCTTTTCAACCAATGAAAACTTTTTGTTTTTGTTTTTTTTGTTTTTTTTTTTTTTTTTTTTAATAAAAAACCATGTCACCTAATAGGGGAGTGCCGCCATCAAATTGGGGTGTTAGGGGAGTTTAAGAGGGGAGTTGACGTGGCACACGAGTATTGGTTTGGCGTAAGAGAGGGGACTCCCCTCTTAGGGGAGTGCCCCGAGTACCCTTATATGTATGATCAATTTCTTTGGAATTAAACCAAATTCTTAAAATGGGTGTCAGATCTATTTATCAAAATCTTTTATAAGGTCCACTACTAAATAAATTAATTCCAATAACCATCGTCTCCTACTTTCTTTCTGCATCACTTTTTTTTCAACTTTTAATATACACATCTGAGCAACAGTCTTCGTTTCCCTTTCTCTGAGCAACATATTTCAATCGATTGCTTCGATTATGAACTACATGTTTGGATCGAAGGTTTACTAGTGGTGTTGCGAATCTCATCGCGGATCGTCACAACCCAGTCGCCAGTCACCGGCTCAACCGCTTATTTTTAACGATTTTCGGGTTCGGCCGCCGGTTACTAGTCTGCCGGCCGGCTAAGTGCAGAACTGTTCCACAACCACGGACCGGATGAGGCAGCAGTTGCCGGTCCGACCGGTCGAACCGGCCGGTCAGGTCCGGTTTTCACAACCTTGCTTAGCATCATAGATATTTGACTTTTTAAATGAAAATTTTGAGTTATGGCCTATGGGTTAAGGCAAGCTCGCGTTTCATAGCGGGGCAACTGGTTTTTCGTTTAAAAAAATTGTTTTATTACTTTGATTCACCATTGCCGAGGTTTGAACATATGACCATAAGGTAGTGTTTGGTATGCAGGAATGAGACAAGGAATGGAATGGACCATTACGAAAGAACGAAGAAAAATGTGTTTGGTTGGTCAATGGAATGGAATCACCCATTACATAAGTTATTTCATTCCCTCAAAATCATTTCAGCCTCCCCCTATGTTTTTCTTTTTTTCATTCCATTCGCTCTTGCACCCTTCATTAACAACACCACAACCCACCACTATCGCTATCACCCACCACCGTCGCTACCCCCCCCCCCACCACCACCACTATCACCCGCCACCCACCACTGTCGTCGCCGTTGCCACCCTCCGCCGCCACCCACCACCGCCACCACCCACGACCACCTCTGTTGCCACCAACCACCATCGACGCCCACCATCGCCGCCACCCATCATCGTCGTCGCCGCCACTACCCACCACCGCCTAGGGCCGTTCAAATCGCTCGCCACCCCTCGCTCGCTTGACGCTCGTTCAGAAAATTCTCAGAAAATGCTCGTTCGATTTGACGCTCGATTGTAAACGAGGCGCTCTGCTCGGTTCGGTTTGTAAACGAGCCAAGCATGAGCAAAGGTCCGCTCGGCTCTGTTCGGCTTGAATTATTATTTTTAAGTCGTATATATATACATATACACATACCAATTTAATTTTTTTCTCAAATGAACCTCCACTAGATATATAAACATGTATATACACATATATCATCATCATCATCATACTCAGTAAATCCCACCATTAGCAAAGCTAAGGTAGGGTCCGAGGAGGGTAAGATGTAGACAGTTTTACCTCTACCCCGTATGAATAGAGAAGCTGCTTCCAGTGAGACCCCCGGCTCGATAGTAATACACATATATATACACACACCTATATATATACACACATCACACATACATATATACTTAAATATAAATTAAATTTATAGTTTTATATATACCACTCTATTAGGTTTTGGTCCACTATATACAAATTTACAACTATATCTATATGTACTAGCTCAACCACTTCAAAAAAATTAATATTAATTTTAAAAGTTAAACCCTAAACCGATAAACGACAGTCTGCTAATCACCAGGTGCGGAATCAATGTAATGTTAACCGTAGCACGGGCTACGACTCAAATCCATATTCGTAGTGTATTTTTTTTGGTTTTATATAAAGGCTACCCCTAAATTAATACAAGGATACCCCTAAGACCATACGGTGTGGGCGTTCAAAAATGGCGTTGTTGTTGTTCAATGTGGTTCACACCGTTCCGTCCACGACGTTATTGATTAGACCGGGGAATATCCACCGGCGTGGAAGAGTTTTTGGCATCGACGTGGCACGTGGTTAATGGACGTGGATGTTAGTTGTTTAACCCCAACGGTTAACTTTTAAAATTAAAAAAAAAAAACTTACCGTTTTTAAAAATTCTAATTTTATACTATAAATACAACCCATTTCTTCATTTTTAAATTACAAACTCCGTCACTTCACCTAAATTTATACAAACTCTTAACGCCGTTCTACTTCACAAAAAAAAAAAAACGAGGATGACAGCCGTTGCGTAGACCAAAGAAGATTGCACTTTGCAAGTCGTGGGTCGAAGCTTTGAGCCACCACACGCCGGATAGGCGCTCGAGCGGTCCTTTTTGGAGGACAACCCGACAACACTTTCAAGCCTATACGGGTGAGAACAACCGAACCGTCGACTCCCTCTTGTAGCGTTTTAGGACAATCCGTCTTGATTGCGAAAAATTCGAGATGATCCACACCACCGTGGAGCTCGAGGGTGGTGATCTTGGGGAAGACGACATCATTCAAGTGGCTCTCATCAGTTTTAGGCACGTGCACCACCGTGAATTCAAGCTCCGCTCGGCATGGAAAATCATTAGATTTTTTATTTAAATTATTTGTTTTTTAGTTTCGTATTTTTATTTTATGTAATATTTTTAAAATTTATGTAATGTTTTTTTAGTGTTATGTATTTGTGTACTTACTAGTAATATTTTTATAAGTCATTAATACAATTTATATAATCTATTATATATAATAAATGAAAAGGATTTGGGCCACGTGGCAGTGTATTAGAGCCTCTTGAGTGCACTTTTGGCAGAAAATGGGACGTATGTTTACATTGCTCGCGGATCTCTTTTTTGAGTAACCCGACCCAATGAATTCGGACCCTATATATCTATGTAACCCTAATTCCTTTTCATTCTTCCTTGAGAAGATACTAATCTCCTTCTTCACCGTCACTTCTTTCTAAAACCTAGGTATGATTCGTACGATTCCATCATAGATCTCGGATTCGCTTGATTCCTCACACTCTTGACTCCTGATTTGCTAAACCAATTGTTTTTTCTAGGGTTTATTTCGTGCGACTTCACCATGGATGCTTATTCGGTGTCCGAATTTGATTATATGTTCAAGTTGTTGATGTTTGCAGATTTAGGCACTGGTAAGAGTAGTTTTTTTTTGTTGAGTTTCACTTCTTATACGTTCAAAGAACTTTCTCCTACTATTGGTAAGTTATTTGTGTTTTTTTTTTGTATAAGTGTTGTATAAATGTATAGTTGGTGTGATGATTGTTTAGTTTGTTTGAATGTGATGTTTAGTGGCTAATTTGTTGTTTAGATTTAGGCGATTTTGTATTTTCCATTCTTCAAATATAACTTTTTTCTACCTTTCATTTGTTCTATAATGGGTTTTCGGTGATGGCTTAATCCAATTTTAGCCAAAAACCAAAATAAAAAAAAAGTAAAAAGTAGCCTTGAAAACTTATATAGTGCCTTGAAAACTTGAAGGCAATTAGTTTAATAGTTGTATGTTTTGCTTTGCAGCTTATATAGTGCCTTGAAAACTTGAAGGCTATTAGTGTAACACCCCGTGTTTCCACAAGTCAAAGTCAAGGTCAAAGTCAACGACCGATTGAACGAATTTGACTTATAGTAATCTCCTTATTTTAATTGTATTATGTGGAGTAAGTGTTGTTAATTGCTAAAATTGATGTGTGTTAATCGCTATCTAATCGACTTACGACTGTGAATTATAGGAAGTAACAATGCGATAAAGTTAATTAATTGATAATCAAGCTATGCTACTCGACAACGAATCGTGATACGAACCGCAACTCGACTTAATTTGGTTATTATACGTGTGTGTGTGCCTTATGTGTTACTTGTGCGTGTTATATATATATATATATATATATATATATATTGTGGAAATCAATCGAACTCAATCGAAACTCGAATCCGAATCGAAAATCGAACTATGATAATTAGTAGTTGGGACTAAAAGTAATTTGACTAGAAAACCCTATCGTGACGAGCCGCTCGCAATCGAAATCGAAACATCAAAAATCGTCGCGTCAAACAAACGAACCAAGTGCCATCCGACCGGATAGCCACTACGCCACAGGTCAGGCGTCATCCGACCGGATCGTCATCCGGGCGGTACGCCATCCGATCGGATAACACTTTCCTCTTTTGGAATCCTATAAATACCCCTGTCATTGTCATTCTTTCCATTTTTGGAAGTCCTTGTCCGAACTGTTCGTGCTCCCCACCTTTTCTTCAATTTCTCTCAATCCAGGTAAGATCTCGCCCTAAATCTTGTACATTCTTGATCTACACGCACTCCTACACCTTTCTATCTTTTAAATCTTAACTTTTAACCGTGAAATCACTAGATTTCGGGTGTTCTAGGATGACGTCATCATGTGTTCTTCAAGAACTTCATGTTTTGGCCTCAATCCACCAAGAACAACTTAGATCTAACCGATTTCCACAAAGATCTTGTAAAGATCTCGACACAAGGGTGATGAAAGAGGACTGAAAGATGGTTTTTAACTTTCTTTTAACTCTTTTGCACTCAATGTACTCAAAGCCGATAGGATCCGACCCTGATTTAGTCTTCTACTCGATTGTAGTGTTGTACTAGCTCAAGATCCGGATTCTACTCACGAGACTACCGATTTCGGGTTAGCCAAGACCAACCGTCTCGAGCCGGTAACCGGCCGGACTAGGGTGATTCCTGGTCGGGTTGGTCATCTGGGTCGAACTAGGGGGTTCTGTTGGCTAACACGTTGTCAAAGTGTCTCGACATAACGACAAACCATCAAAACGACCAAGTGTAGGACGAACAGGACAACCAGAACGGATTGTTGTCCGAACGGATTGCTGTCCAATCGGATAGGTCATCCGAACGGATTGCCATCCGAACGGATCACACTTTGGTCCCACCTTGAAAACAATCTTATCTGAAATTTGAGTATCGAACGAATTGCAATCCGATCGGACGACCATCTGACTGGATTACTCTTCGGATCATGAGATACTAAGACTTCAAAGACTTGAACAATTTTCAACATGTTCAATAACATGGTTGCCATCCGATCGGATTGCCATCCGATCGAATGATGCTCTGTTGTGAGACTTGCCTTCAGTAAGTAACCTCATCACTAAGTCTCCGTCCGACCGGACCACTGTCCGACCGGATGACCATCCGAACGGATTGCCATCCGCACGACTAGTCATCCGATCGACCGACTTGATGGATAGAGATACTTCTGTGTTTTCAAAATACTACAACGAAGACTTCAAAAGACAAACCATTATACACAAACACATTCTCCTCATAGGAAGAAACAATCCACTTCAATCGTCATCCGACCGGACAAGCTGTCTGACCGGATGACCATCCGAACGAACCACCATCCGACCCATTTGCACCTTGCACCATTTGACGCGTAAAACGTCACTTATCGTTATGCTATCAAATCTATTCAGGCTAACCTTACTCGCTAAGCGCTCCCTTCAATCCATTAACCGCTGTGAGTATACTCGATCCCTTTTTACTTTACGCACTTTTGGGTGTTACATACGTTACGAATATTCAAACTACAACAATCACACTACTCAATACTATTTGAACGCTAACCGTTAATGCATGTTATACGTGGCTTATGAATGCTTGTTTGTTATGTTTACACATGGAATGCTGTCTACCTGCCTTAGCAACGATAGTACTATAGTTTGGACTCAGCACCCGTTCACACGGGGGTTGTTAAGGACCATTACTTGCATGGATTACGGTGGTAATCATGTATTGCGAACTGCCTCGGGCAGTCAACCCGCAGTCATTGGTATCGATGGATCTATGTCGGTAACTAACGTGCTTCATTTCACTATGTGTACGTGCTGGTTATGCGTAAACGAATTCGAACTCTATATGCTATTATCAAACTTGTATGCTCACCTTTACATTTTATGTATTGACATTATTTTAACGTATGTGACAGGTGCTTAGGACGCACACTTGGTAGGAATTTGAAGCTAGAATAAAGCTTTAGAGCACAACAAATAGTTGTCTGTAGTGGTCAAACTAAGGGTCTCTAGAAGCAGATAAACAATTGCTGTCTATTTAAATCTGAGTTGTCGGAACAGAATATTTACCTGGATTTTTGCTTCTGTAATAATTATTTTGCTGTTTGAGATACGGTATGGGACGTATTATTTAAATTGAATAGTATTGATAATTGTTATGGAAATTTCTGGACAATCTGTTTCGCTCAGTGCCATGCCCCGATGATTCCGCCATCGGTTGGGGTGTGACAATTAGTTTCGATGGAAGTTATACCAATGAGTTTGAAGTGTATCATCCTGTTGGTTAACATTATTAGTTTTGTGCTATTGTGGTTGGTTTCTTTACACTGTCATATGCTTTAAATTTTGTTAATGCAGTCTAATGCTCTGCATGGACACAACAGTTGTTGGTAAGACAAAGGTTGGATGAACAAATTTGGAGGTATAGGTTACAGCCCTATTCTATTCTTCATAGTGTTTATGTGCACTATAATCTTCGTCAATTCTATTCTTTTTGGTGGGTAAATCAACAATTATTAATTTGTTATCTTTAAATTAATTACTATGCTAATGGGGATGTTTAGTTTTCATTTTATGTTAGCTTCTAATCTTCTAAAGGTGAATGCTGTTGTTGGGCTCTGGGGATGGACCGCTGTTTCGCTTTCAGCTTCCTCACTATTGATGTTTATCCGCTGCAGCAGGTATGCTTTATTTCGACACAATGAGAAAAAGTCTATATTGGTTAATTATTTCGTCTGATGATTTATTTGGTTGTATTAAAGACCCCGGTTATTTGAAAACATCTGAAGGGATTTGAAATAATGCTGATGCTGAGGTACGTACATCTCCTTAAATAATTGATAAACAAGTCTTGCTCACAACAAAAATACGTTCACGACATGTGACCATACAAATAAATTATATGCAGGGTCCTTTGGTGAAAATTGATCTGATCAACTCAGCTAATTGGACTGGAAATTGGTCTCAGCTCTGTCCTACTTGCAAGGTTCTTTTAAAGTCATTTTTATACTTCATTTTTGTTGCAACTTGCCTCCCTGCCGTGAGTGTCGTGACTAGAAAAGCCCTAGATCTATAAATCTTTTCGTATTCCTCTGTTTTTTCATCCATTCGGTTGTTAATCGATCTCTCAATCAATATCTTCAAGGTTTGTTTCTTTAATTCTTTGATAACGCATTCATTCTGTGTTCTTTTTCCGTTAATTTTGTTAAGCAATCCATTGTTTATTGTGTAGATTATAAACTCAGTTTTGTCATTTTTTTAAACATCTGTGTTGTGTGATTTGATTTTGTATATTATAAACCCTAATTGTATTAATTTCATCCGAAATGTATTTTGAGGCGTTAAGGAATATTGTATTATCGATTTGTTATTTGAATTCTAGGATAATATCTAATTTTGAAATTCCTGTTTGGTTTTCACTAAATTGTTCTTTACGAACTTTTCCTGATTTGGGGATAATAATAAATCCATTGTTTGTTTAGTTTTAGATGAGATTTCTTTATATGATGTTATAGATTACAATGATTTATTTGTCTTATCTTTCAAAAATCCTATTCTTGATGTTTATTGTATAGATACAAACTTGGATTGTATTTTATTTCTTTATGAGTTCATATGAAATTGAGCTATAGGGTTCAGTTTGTTTTAAATCACATATAGTATCTGATTTCTAACTTCGTGTTTGTTGTTCATTGAACTCTTATTCCCAGATTTCTACAGCAAACAATTGACAGATTCAAGCGCGGGGTAGAATATATGCTAATTTGTGTCAAATTTAAGGTCTAATAGTATGGTTATTTATTTATTTATTATTTTAAATTAAGATATGAAATGTGAAAGTTGAAATTCATTGAACATATATTCATCATAATAAGTGCTCAACCATGTTATACTTTAGCAAGTATTTTAATTATAAATTGTGAAAATTGATAGATTATTTTCGTGATAAAGTTTGTTGTTTTGGATCTTTATTCTTTATGATGTTTAAATTGGATAGGTTGATAAGGTACAAGTGGCCTAGGAAGCGATTGTTATTGATGATGGTGAAGATAATGATGATTCAGATTGGTTGGAATTGCCTCCTAAGGTGCTTGTTTACAAGTAGAAGCGTTGCGAGAATTCGATTATTAAGGAGTTGAGGTATAATAATTTTGTTAGATTTGTTGGCCTATCAATCTTTGTTTAATCTTATATTGGGTTTCCACTGGTGACCGTATGGCGTTCGTCGGAGCATTCTCCAAGTTATCACCTGTCGGCGCTGGTGATTCCTGGTTAGTTTGTTCCTTTTGTTCATCCTTTTTTTATTTTAATAAAGATATTGAGTGCATTGTACCAAGCCGTCGATGAATAATGTGCCAACCCGTACTTTTGAAAGTCTCGTACTAGTTCCTTTCGGTGTTGGTCTTGCATTGTAATTATGTATTCAAGTTGAATGACTAAATGATCTGAGTAAGTGTTAGAGTATGTTCGAGTATTTTTTTTAGTAAAGTGTTATATGTGTATATAATCGGAATTCGGTCGCATACCATCCCTACAATCGCACACTCTTGTGCGATTACTTCTGGCCCAAACATTCGGCTTGTAGCCCAAACGAAGCCCAGGTGATGGGCCCGGCTCACAAATAGCGCATACACATACAGTTTTGGTGGTGGTTTATTTGCAAAACATTCATGATGCAAACCCTAGCTCTCCTAACCCTCGACGGCGACCCCAACCCCTCATTCTCCTCGGTTCGGCGGCAATCCATTCTGGCCGGAGCTCTCCTCTCCTCGAAACATTTATCCTCTCGATCTAGCACTCGGTTAGTATAGTTATCATATGTTGAATCGTACCTTAATTGTTCTTGAATATGAGTGTTATGTGTTGTATCGTAATGGTATATAGGAAATCAAGCATGAAGTAGGGTGATGCATAAATCTCTTATAGAAACCGAACATGTTGATGATCGGCAGTTTAGGGTTGCATGTGGTTAGACAGTATTCGTTGATGTTATATGATATGATCAATTATTATGATGAGGTGAATCCATATGTATTTGATCAGATTAGGATAAATTATGATGATGAGTTCATGAATTAGAGTTTCACGATGTTAAATGGTTGCTGGAATAATCATGTTGTTAATGATTGTATAGAATAGATGTT
>JARYGA010055700.1:0-44393 GCA_030545235.1 Helianthus tuberosus
AAACGCAAATCGATCTTGGAAAAGCATGAAACGCTATGCAGTTGATCGGAGAAAATCGTTGATTTAAGGTAGGGGGATATCGATTCTTGATGGTAAGCTTACTAGGCTTACGTTAATCGATATACATTCGGAAAGATCCATTTTTCTTTTCACAAGGAGAACAGGAGTTTCTCCAAGGTGAAAAGTTCGGACGGATGAATCCTTTATTAGACAACTCTTGAAGCTGTTTTGATAATTCTTGCATCTCGAACGGTGCAAGACGATAAGATACTTTAGATTTAGAAGAAACAAGTGTTTGAGGTTCTTAGGGAGATCACAAGTGATCATAAAAATGACAGAACCACACGAGTAGTTTCGTCTTTGTGATGACATCATAAGGTTGGATCAAACATTCATACAATTGCATTAGTTGAAAATAAAAACCACAAATTTTTATTTATATAACAACCGCATTGTCTTTAAATGTTACAAGATAACAACCAGAGAAATTTCAAAATTCTACTTGTTCTTCATCGTTGATTGCCTCATTGATGTTATACACTCGTCCACGTGCTGGATTTACATTGACGTTGACGTTCGCATTCGGGTTTGCGTTAGCATTTGCATTCACCAGTCTTGGGCAGTTGTGGCGGAAATGACCAATCTCTCCGCAATTGAAACATGAACCCAGTGGGAATCTCGCAGCATTCCCTTGAACCTGAGCTTGAACCTGAGCAGCCTGATTTTGTCCCAGACGACAAATATTGGCCAAATGCCCAAGTCTACCACACGTTGTGCATTTCTTGCAATCTTGTTGTGCAACGTGATGACCATTGCAACGGGCACAATGTGGTGCGGTACCAGCATATGCCTTCTTTGCAGCTGGCTGTGCCGGTGGGTTTTGCAAGTTTTGAGCAGTCTGTGCTGTAACAGCAAAATTTTGGGCACCCTTCCGCTTCTTTGATTTCTTCGAAGTCTCAACTTCCTTATCCTTCTTGTTTTGACCTTTCTTGCTATCCTCCTTGTCAGACTCCTGCTTCTTACCCTTGTCACCCTTTCTGTGTAACTTATTCTTCCGAATCTGCGACTCAGTCAATGTCGCAGCTAACTCGATCGCCTGACGGAGTGTGGTAGGGCTACTACCAGTAAGGATGTCTTGTATCGTGTCAGGTAGGCCGTCAATGTATCTTTCGATAGCTATGTCAAGTGGGGTAACCATTGTCGGGCAAAGCAGACTCAACTCCTCAAACCTATCAGTATACGCCCTGTACTCACCACTATCTTGCTTCAACTCATCAAATTCCTTCTCCAAAGCTCGCTGCTCATGACGAGGACAGAATTCCCTCATCATAAGGGCCCTAAGTTCAGCCCACGTCTGTGCTAGAGCAACTTCTGCACCACGATCCCTCATAACCCCGTTCCACCATGTGAGAGCCCTCTTCTGAAACACACTCGAAGAAAACTCGACCCTGCGATTGTCAGGACACTGCACGTGGCGGAAAGTATTCTCAATGCTCTCGAACCATTGAAGAAGCCCAGTCGTTCCTTCAGAACCACTAAACTTGAGTGGTTTAGCCTGGTTAAAATCCTTGTATTTACACTGTGCGTTATTGTTGTTGTTATTATTGCCGTTGTTGTATATCTCGTGGACTTGGGTTACAACCCCGGGGAGCACAGCAGCCACCTGCTGAGAGATCAGGGCTGGGAGTTCTTCAATAGTGAAAGTCCGAGCATCGGTTTGAGCATCGCGTCGAGGAGGCATTGTCTAAAAGAGGAAACATGAAATGAACGAGTGAGGGAATTGGACGAAAAGAATGAGATGAATAAATCTGATGAAAGCAAGGATAGTGGTCATTTGTTTGTTACTATAAAGCAACAAACGACACACAGAACTAATCAAAGTAAATGGGTAAAAATAATGTATCGCGAAGACATGCTCGCCTATAAGTGAACACTCATCCCAAGAATTCCCAGGTAAGCACAACTGGTCTCGCGTCTGATGAGATGTATACGAAGTGCTTGCCTAGACAGAAAACCCAGAATACAGGCATTCACCCTTCCAGTTTGCACGTGTTCACATTATTTAAAACCCAAAACCTTGTCGAGATTTTGAAAATTTAAAAGGGGTTCAAAACCATATAACAGAGGGTTCAAAACCTTGTAATCAATCATCCTAGAACAGATGATTAGTTTTCAAAGCGGTTTCGAAAATTGTGTTCTTGTTGTGGTCGTCGCCTAAGGATAGGTGACGGTATTGTTTTATGACTAAACGCAAGTAAACTCGCGTTAGGGTCCTAGAAAGGTTATAGACTAGGTCAAAGCATTACTAATAACCTAATTCCCTATAACCATTGGCTCTGATACCATCTTTTCTGTCACACCCCGACCGCGTAAAACAACAAATCGCGGCGGAAACATCGGGGCGTGTTGCAACAGAATTAATGTTTCATAACCATGGATACCAAAAAGTGTTTCGTTTTATTAAACATTGAATAATTACATTGTCTGGAAATCTAAATACACAATTTAAACATAGTCTATCATTGTTATTGAGTCACTAAGGCCTTGTCCAGTCCTATGTGAGCATGCATCTTATCAATCGATATCATTCAACAATACCTGAAACATATGTGAAAACGAGGTCAGCAAAGAAATGCTGGCGAGTACATAGGTTTTGTGAAAATAAGATTCATGACTTCTGTTTAAGAAAATGTTTAGTCATGAACCTTGTAATTTGCTTTGCCTTTGTAAATCATTTGAAAAATAATAAGTTCAGGTGATATGTATAATAAGAGAATAATGCATGATTAAATGAATAACCATGTAAAATGAGTTTGTATAAGATAAGTTGTTTGTAAATAAATGTCTTGTGAAAAGTATGTTACTTGTATAAAATGTTCTATGTCTCAAACTGAAATGATTCAAATAACGCTACAATATGTAATACCATACAAACACTTATATATAGGAAGTACCAGCGGCGTATCCACCATGTTTGTATCATATTCCACACGCATTGTTACTTAATCACTTAGTCAAACCAAACCACCAAAGTAATGTTCATGCCCAATGTAAATCATGTAATATGTATAACCAAAACCCAATCGTATATCGCTTTGAAGCCAATCGTTTACCCAATCGTTAAAACATCGTGTGAAAACCAATCGTTTACCCAATCGTTAAATTCGTTTTAGGTCGTGAAACTACTTAAATGGTCGTCTCGCTAATAACATTCAAACCTTCTTGACTCGCATTAATAAACCCTTACCAAAGGATAGATTAACAATTCGCATTAATAAACCCTTACCAAAGGATAGATTAACATCTCGCATTAATAAACCCTTACCAAAGAGTAAATTAACATCTCGCATTAATAAACCCTTACCAAAGAGTAAATTAACAATTACAGATTCAGTCGCTACCCACAACACCCACACATAACTACGGGTGTAGTAAATAACGGGATTTGTCAGATCCTATGGTACCATAACCTAATACTGGTCGGCTTGATCATTGCTAATGAATGTCATTTGTTATGTAACCCAACCAACAAGTTTGTTCACATTATCGAAATCGTTATTAGTTTTGTATAAATCGTCTTAATCGTTTTTGAAACCATCGTTATAATATTGAAAATCGTTTTGATACCATCGTTAAAACCTTGAAAACATTTAGCACATATGAGTCACCCCAAAACAATTGAAAGCAGTAAAATAGGGGAATAATGTACTCGCCTGAGAATGCTTAGAGGTCTTGAACAACAACCAAACAAAGCTAAAGGGAGCACGGAATCAGTCGGCAATCTAAAACTATATAAATAAACCGGACTTAAATCGGGAGATCGGATAGGATGAGGCTTGGTAAACCGAATGAGTGTTGGAACTCATATGATATGGTTTAACAAGGCCTACATACTACAATGAAACCAAACCTAAGTGCTTTCGACCCATCGCGACCCATTAAGGTAGCTTATGCTACTTTAACGCGTCGTGCGCGTGAAACGCGTTCGGACCGTCTAACTAGTCCTATGACAAGTGTTATATGCCTAAACATGTTACAAAATCAGTTATGTGACAAAAGTTTAGGTTACATATGCTTAATTACCAATTATACATGAAAAGGGTATTCTGGTAATTTACCTAAGGCATATAAACTACCTATCATACAACTACTTAAACGATGTGACCATAGGGTATAACCTCGGAAGGTTATTCCCTACCTACTATGGTCACCTAATGTATTTGGTCGGATCCTAATGATCGACCAAATGGGTCGGGTTCGAGGTATAAGCGATTTATTAGATCGCTTACCCTACGACCCTAGACAATGTGGTAATCAGTAGGCATAGTCCCAAGGGACTATAACCAACATGATTACACTCACGTTGTGAAGTTCAAACGAACTTCGCATTGACCATAACTGGTCAATGTAGAAAGTCAAACAAAGTTTGACTTTCAGACTCGAAAGACTCGAAAAGCAATAAAAGAACGAAAGAATACTTACGAAGGGTCCCCGAATGCTAATCCCGATCCAAGAACTCAGGTATGAAACAATGGTTTCAACTTAGAGCTCTCAAATCAGAATTCTTGTAAGAAATGAGGTTGGGGTGATGGGGTATTTATAGTTTTCGGGTAACCGTTAGGATCGTTTCATGGAAAACGTGCCATGATCCAAGGCGTACACTTGTCGGAAACTCATGGTGGCTAAAATTGATGCTTATCATCTGACTAAGCAATTTAGAACATGTGGTGGTGGATCAAACAGCAGCAAACTGATGTTAAATGCGCTTAATCTGGTCCAGAAGTCGGACGCGGCCCGCTTCAGCATATGCAGACTCTCAGGCGGGCCGCCTGGGAGTTGCAGATCAGAAACAAGTTTGCAGAAATACAGTTTCAGTCCCTGTTGATGTTTTAAGCCATTTTCGACACTTCTAAAGCCCGTAAAGCCAACTTTAAGGCCCTAAAATGTTGCCTAAACATTGTGGACATGAAACATGCTCAAATATATGTCTGATGATGGTTCGTTTGGTCGTACGAACGCGATGTTTGCTTAATTACGACGGAATGCGCATAAGCACGAAAAACGATCCAAATGACGCGACGAATGGATTTTTCTTAAGCCAAACACTAAAGCATAATATAGTCATGCTTACATAAATTTTTGGATGTCCGGATGTATTCAGAACGTAAGTTATGCGCGAAAGTGCAAACTTGTGCACTTTTTGACACTTTTAGTCCTTGAATGACCCAAAAGTTTATTTTAGCACACCGAACACCTCAAAGCTTATTTCTAAGCTATGTAAAGGATATTTATGGTATGTTTAACTTATGGTCATGTTCTGGAATGTCTGTTACAGTTCAAATTGGCATACTTTCGCAGTTTGTCAACTTTAGTCCCTGTAAGCGATTTAACTTGATTTTGCCATACCAAAGCCTTCAAAACTTATTTCTAAGTTATGTAAAGGTTATTTAAGGTATGTTTAGCCTATGTCACTATTCCGTAGTGTTTGTTGCATTAAACTAGTTATATTTACGCATCGGTGCGCGTATAACCTTCCAGAAAGCGATTTAGGGTTTGAAATTGAACAAGAATTGATATGTGCAAATGATACACATATTTTTACAAATCCCAAGTATGAAATATAATATTTCATTGGTTTGGTATTTGTTTGATGGTCGTGGAGGCACAGGTGTTACAAATGTGTACGTGTTCAATCTGTTATTCAAGCTCGATCCGATATCCAAGCACGCATTTCTCAGGCGCAACAATCTTGTGTTTCACAGGGTTTGATGGATAAGGAATTTCCCTATCACATAACACCTGCTCTGGAACTGAAGGACAATGGATCGTATTACTTCATGGACCGTTTGTGGGTCCCAAGCCAGGATGATCTTCGTACCTTGCCTATGGATGAAGCCCATAAGTCTCGTTATTCTATTCATCCGGGCTCAGATAAGATGTATAAGGATCTTCGTATTCATTATTGGTGGCCTGGTATGAAGAAAGACATTGCCTTATACGTATCAAAATGCCTTACTTGTCTTAAGGTTAAGGCTGAACATCAACGTCCTTCGGGTTTATTGGTACAACCAGAGATCCCAGTTTGGAAATGGGAAAACATTACTATGGATCTTGTTACCAAACTTCCACGCACAAAGAAAGGTCATGATGCCATCTGGGTAGTCGTTGATCGTCTTACTAAGTCAGCGCATTTCTTGCCAATCCGTGAGGATTTTCCTACTGACAGACTTGCTCAAATCTATGTAGATGAAATTGTGGCTCGACATGGTATTCCTTTGAACATCATTTCTGACAGAGATGCTCGTTTCACTTCTCATTTTTGGAGAACCATGCAATCTGCTATGGGGACCCAACTTAATCTGAGCACAGCTTATCATCCGCAAACGGATGGTCAATCTGAGAGAACAATCCAGACTCTGGAGGATATGCTTAGAGCTTGTGTGATCGATTTTGGTGGTAGTTGGGATTCACATCTTAAGTTGATTGAATTCTCCTACAACAACAGTTATCACACCAACATCAAAATGTCTCCTTTCGAGGCTCTCTATGGTCGAAAATGTCGTTCACCAGTCTGCTGGAATGAGATCGGCGAGGCTCAACTTACTGGACCTGCCCTCATTTTAGAGACAACTGACAAGGTCAAGAAAGTTCGCGATAACCTTCAGACAGCTATGAGCCGTCAGAAGAATTACGCGGATCCAAAACGCAAACCCTTGTAATTTCAAGTCGGTGATCGAGTATTACTTAAGGTCTCACCTTGGAAAGGTGTGATCAGATTTGGAAAGGAAGGAAAACTTGCACCTAGATACGTTGGACCATTCAAGATCGTCAAAAGAATCGGTAAGGTAGCCTACAGACTTGAGTTACCTCCTGAACTTGGAAATGTTCATCCAACTTTTCACGTGTCCAATCTCAAGAGGTGTTTAGCTGATGAGAACCTCCACATACCGTTTGACGAAATTCGTGTTGGCAAAACACTGAAATTTGTTAAGAAGCCTGTGGAAATCATGGAACGTGAAGTCAAGTGGCTTAAACGCAAGCGCATTCCTTTGGTCAAAGTTCGCTGGGAAGCTAAACGTGGACCCGAGTTTACTTGGGAACGCAAAGATCAAATGAAAGCGAAATATCCACATCTTTTCCCACGAGTTTCCTCTAAATAAATTTCGGGACGAAATTTCCACAAGTAGGGGAGACTGTAACATCCGTGCTTGTAATCATTATGAACAGTTCTATTATCAATAAAACAATTTTATTTGATCCCAATGTTTGTTTGGTTGTGTTTTACATTTTTCATGTTTTGACTTTTATGTAATTTCAAACTCTACATCGCTTTCTGGAGAGTTATACGCAAACTGATGCGTAAACGTAATCAGTTTAATGAGACAAATACTCCGGAACATCAACATATACTTAACATACCTTAAATAACCTTTACATAACTTAGAAATAAGTTTTAAAGGCTTTGGTATGGCAAAAACAAGTTAATTCGCTTACAGGGACTAAACTTGACAAACTGCGAAAGTATGCCAATTTGAACTGTAACGAACATTCCGGAACATGACCATAAGTTAAACATACCATAAATATCCTTTACATAGCTTAGAAATAGGCTTTGAGGGGTTCGGTATGCTAAAATAAACTTTTGGGTCATTCAGGGACTAAAAGTGTCAAAAAGTGCACAAGTTTGCACTTTCGCGCATAACTTACGTTCTGAATACATCCGGACATCCAAAAATTTATATAAGCATGACTATATTATGCTTTAATGTTTGGCTTGCCAAAAATCCTTTCGTCGCGTCATTTGGATCGTTTTTCGCGCTTGTGCGCATTCCGTCGTAATTAAGCGAACATCGCGTTCGTACGACCAAACGAACCGACATCCGGCATATTTTTGAACATGTTTCATGTCCACAATGTTTAGGCATCATTTTAGGGCCTTAAAGTTGGCTTTACGGGCCTTAGAAGTGTCGGAAATAGCCTTAAACACGTGCAGGGACTGAAACTGTCATTTTTCAAACATGTTTCTGATCTGTGACCCTCAGGCGGCCCGCCTGAGTTAATGTTCATCCTGAAGCGGGCCGCATGGCCTCTTCTGACCAGATTAAATGAATCAAACAACAGATTGCAGCTGTTTAATCCTCCACCACATGTTCTCACTTGCTTAGTCAGATGATAAGGACCATTTTTAGCTTCCATAACCTTCCAACAAGTGTACGGATGTGATCGAATCACGGTTTCCATGAAACGATCTTAACGGTGGACCAAAAACTATATATACCCCATGCCTTTCATTGCAAAACTTACAAGAATTTTGATTTGAGAAACTCTAAGTTGAAACTATTGTTTCATACCTGAGATTTTTGAATCGAAATTAGCATTCGGGGACCCTTCGTAAGTATTCTTTCGTTCTTCTATTGCTTTTCGAGTCTTTTCGAGTCTGAAAGTCAAACTTTGTTTGACTTTCTGCGTTGGCCAGTTTATGGTCAATGCGAAGTTCGTTTGAACTTCGCAACGTGAGTGTAATCACGTTGGTTATAGTCCCTTGGGACTATGCCCACTGATTACCACGTTGTCTAGGGTCGTAGGGTAGGCGATCTGATAAATCGCCTATACCTTCGAACCCGAGCCATTTGGTCGATCATTAGGATCCGACCAAACACATTAGGTGACCATAGTAGGTAGGGAATAACCTTCCGAGGTTATACCCTATGGTCACATCGTTTGAGTAGTTGTATGATAGGTAGTTTATATGCCTTAGGTAAATTACCAGAATACCCTTTTCATGTATAATTGGTAATTAAGCATATGTAACCTAAACTTTTGTCACATAACTGATTATATAACATGTTTAGGCATATAACACTTGTCATAGGGCTAGTTAGGCGGTCCGAACGCGTTTCACGCGAACGACGCGTTAAAGTGGCATAAGCTACCTAAACGGGTCGTAATGGGTCGTAAACACTTAGGTTAAGTTTCAATTAGTATGTAGGCTTTGTTAAACCATATTACACGAGTTTCCATACTCGTTTGGTTTACGAAACCTCATTCTATCCGATCTTCCGATTTAGGTCCGGTTTATTAACATAGTTACCTATATTAGGTGCCGTTTGATTCCGAGATCTCTATCATTGTTTGGTTGTCACTCCAGAACTACTGAACAATCTCAAGTGAGTACATAGACCCCACTTTTACTGTTTTCCAAACTGTTTTGGTGTGAAACACATGTGCCTACTTGTTACTTTCATGCTTTCCTGTTTTCACATCGTATACCGGCTATGTTTGTTAGTACATTATAGTACATGATTTCATTACATTTCACGCTATGTATGTCCATTGTGTGCATACTTAGTACATTGTTTTACATTACATTTCTGCTATGTATGTTGACTGATAGCATGCAAGCACATTGATTTACATGACTTTTCTGCTTTGTATGTTAACTTAGCATACTTAGTACATTGTTTTCATATGACATGTATACAATTGCTATAAAATTTGGTTTGCACAAACGGGTCTTTATTACGTTCATTAACATTTGCTACGCCGTTCGGGAGTAAGTAGTGGTACCATAGGACTTGACAAATCCCATTCCTGACATCCCGGGTTTGTTTGGATGTAAGGAATGACTGAATCCGAATGCAATTCTTTTGATAACCTTGACTGAAAGGGTTATCCGACTGTCTCAAGGCTTGAATGTATGCGTTAACTTACCACATAAATGTTTGTATCAATGTAACATGCATTACTTTGCAAAACATAACTTTTTGATATATTCAAAATACTTTGTTTTGTACATTTCTACATTTGGACTATGTGACAACACTTTACTTACGATACATAACATTTGATACACATTACTTGACTACTTTTGGGACTTATAAACATTTGATATGGTTTATACAAGGACTTTTGACTATTGGTTTAAACATAGACTTTATACATTGGTGGTTTGTTTAAGTGACTTAAATGACGATATGTGAGTAATATGATACAAACATGGTGGATACGCCGCTGGTACTTCCTATATATAAATGTTTGTATTATATTGCATATCATAGCGTTATTTAAATCATTCATGTTGGGCTTATACATTTTATACAAGTAACATGTTTTCACAAGACTTTGGTTTACAATACAGTTTATTTTATACAACTCATTTTACATGGTTATTCATTCAACCATACACTATTCTCTTATTTATACATATCAACTGAACTTATTGTTTTTCAAGCGATATACAAAACAAATCAAATTACAAGGTTCATGACTAAACATTTTCTCAAACATAAGTCATGAATCTTATTTTCACAAACCTATGTATCTCACAGGCATTTTTATGCTGACGTACCTATTTTCACATGTGTTTTCAGGAGCTTTTCCATAGGATGTTGATCAGGACACTAGGGCGGACCTGTGCCTTAGAGACTAAAAACGATGATAGACTTTGTTTAATTATGTTATAAACTCTGTATTTCCTGTGTTAAGACAATGTAACTCATGTTTAATAAATAAAATACAACTTTGTTTGCCATGGATTTGAAACAATTAATTCTGTTACAACACTCCCCGATGTTTCCGCCACGTCTTGTATGTTATACGTGGTCGGGGTGTGACAGAAGAGTTGGTATCAGAGCCAATGGTTATAGGGAATTAGGTTATTAGTAATGCTTTGACCTAGACTATAACTTTTCTAGGACCCTAACACAAGTTATCTTGTGTTTAGATCTTAAAACATGTACATCACCTATCCTTAGGTGATTATCAAAACAAGAAACCAAATTTTCCGAAATGATTTTCGAAAAACAATCTTCTGTTTTTGAATGATTTATTACAAGGTTTTGAACCCTTCCAGTTTGATTAAATTTTTGGCCTTGTGCCTTCAAATTTTCAAAATCTCGTCAACGTTTTGGGTTTTAAATAATGTGAACACGTGCAAACTAGAAGAGTGAATGCCTATATTCTGGGTTTTCTGTCTAGGCAAGCACTTCGTATACATCTCATCAGACGCGAGACCAGTTGTGCTTACCTGGGAATTCTTGGGATGAGTGTTCACTTATAGGCGAGCATGTCTTCGTGATACATTATTTTTGATCCATTTACTTTGATTAGTCACTGTGTGTCGTTTGTTTACTTTGTGATACGGACAAATGACCACCATCTTTGCTTTTGTTGATTTCGTTTCATCTCATTCTTTTCATCCAATCATCTCACTCGTTTCTTTTCATGTTTTCTCTTTTAGAATGCCTCCTCGACGCGAGAACCAGATAGCGACTGCCGAACTGGCAGAAATAATTGCGCAGCAGATGGCTGCTCAATTCCCAAATCTCTTTGCTCAATGGCAACAAGCCAACAACAACAACAATGCTCCATGCAAATACAAGGATTTTAACTCGGTTAAACCACTCAAGTTTAGTGGTTCTGAAGGAGCGACTGGGCTTCTTCAGTGGTTTGAGAGCATTGAGAATACTTTCCGCCACGTGCAGTGTCTTGACAATCGCAAATTCGAGTTTGCTTCGAGCGTATTTCAGAAGAGGGCTTTGACATGGTGGAACGGGGTTATGAGAGATAGGGGTGCTGAGATTGCCTTAGCACAGACATGGGCTGAACTGAGGGCTCTTATGATGAGGGAGTTCTGTCCTCGCCATGAACAGCGAGCGTTGGAGAAAGAGTTTGATATTTTGAAGCAAGATAGTGGTGAGCATCGGGCGTATACTGATAGGTTTGAGGAGTTGAGTCTGCTTTGCCCGACTATGGTTACCCCACTCGACAAGGCTATCGAAAGGTACATCGACGGCCTACCTGACTCAGTACAAGACATCCTTACTGGTAGTGACCCTGCCACACTCCGTCAGGCGATCGAGTTATCAGCGACATTGACTGAGTCGCAGGTTCGTAAGGGAAAGCTGCATAAGAAGGGTGACAAGGGTAAGAAGCAGGCATCTGACAAGGAGGATGGTAAGAAAGGTGAAAACAAGAAGGGAAAGAATTCGGGTTCCGCAAGAGGGTCTAGGAAGCGAAAGGCTTCCCAAAACTATGATGTTACTGCACAGGCTCAAGCTGCACCAAATCAGCCTGCGCAACCACCTGCCAAGAAGCCTTATTTTGGCAATGCACCTTTGTGCAACAGGTGTAACGGCCATCATCTACCACATCTCCAGTGTCGTCAGTGCACCAACTGCGGAAGATCTGGTCATCTTGCTGCCAACTGCCGCATTCCTGTTAACCAGAACCAGGCAGTTCAGAACCAAGCTCAACAAGTTGCTCAGCCTCTTGCTCAGCAACAAGGTCAAGCTGCACGACCTCATTTTCCTCCTGGTTCGTGCTACAATTGTGGGGATCTGACCCACTACAGGAACCGGTGCCCAAGGCTAGCCAACCAGAACCAGAACCCAAATCAGAATCAGGCTCCGGCTCGAGGTCGAGCCTTTAACATGAATGCCCAAGAGGCGCGGGCGGATGATAACGTGGTGAACGGTACGTTCTTTATTAATAATCAGCCTGCATCTGTTCTCTTTGATTCGGGTGCCGATAAGAGTTTTGTGTCATTGTCTTTTGAGCCGATGCTTCGCGTGTCTAGAACGAAACTAAGTAAATCTTTGACAGTAGAGGTTGCTAGTGGTGAACCCATTGTTCTTGATTCTGTTCTTCGCAACTGCCAGTTGAACCTTAACGACCATCTTTTTCCTATCGACCTCACACCTATGCAACTTGGAAGCTTCGACGTTATTGTGGGAATGGATTGGTTGTCCAAGCATCATGCAGAGGTAGTTTGTTTCGAGAAGATAGTTCGTGTGCCGCTTTCGACAGGCGAGATCCTACAGATTCAAGGTGAGAAGCCTGCCGGTGGTCTCAAACTCATGTCTTGTTTTAAAGCTCGGAAGTATCTGCGAAAGAACTATGTGGCTTTCTTAGCACATGTTACAGAAGATAAAGGCAAGGGTAAGACTATTTCAGATATTCCTGTCGTTCGGGATTATTCTGAAGTATTCCCTGAAGATTTACCTGGTCTACCTCCAGCACGCCAAGTCGAGTTTCGCATTGATCTCGTACCTGGTGCAAATCCCGTTGCCAGAGCTCCATATCGTCTTGCACCGTCTGAGATGCAAGAGTTGTCTAAGCAGCTTCAGGAGCTCTCTGACAAAGGTTTTATCCGTCCCAGCTTTTCACCTTGGGGTGCTCCCATTCTTTTTGTTAAGAAGAAGGATGGATCTTTTAGGATGTGTATCGATTATCGTGAGCTTAACAAGCTTACCATCAAGAATCGATATCCCCTACCTCGCATTGATGATCTCTTTGATCAGCTACAGGGCGCTTCTTATTTTTCTAAGATTGATCTACGTTCTGGGTATCATCAACTTCGGGTGCATGAAGAAGATATTCCCAAGACAGCGTTCCGTACTCCTTATGGGCATTATGAGTTCACAGTCATGCCATTCGGTGTGACTAATGCTCCTGCTGTTTTCATGGACTTAATGAATAGGGTCTGTAAACCTTATTTGGATCAGTTCGTCATTGTTTTTATTAACGACATCTTGATATACTCTAAGACGCGAGCTGATCACGAGCAACATCTTCGTCTTACTCTGGAACTCCTAAAGAAAGAGCAACTTTTCGCCAAATTCTCCAAGTGTGAATTCTGGCTTAAAGGGGTTCAATTTTTAGGACATATCATCAACGAACAAGGTATTCATGTAGATCCCACCAAGATCAGTGCGATTAAGGATTGGGATACACCTTCTACTCCTACTGAGGTTCGTTCTTTTCTTGGTCTAGCGGGTTATTACCGCCGCTTCATTGAAAACTTCTCAAAGATTGCAGTTCCTCTAACTGCTCTAACTCAGAAGAACAAGCCCTTTGATTGGTGATTCAAGCAAGAGGAAGCTTTTCAACACTTGAAGCGGAAGCTTTGCGACGCGCCTGTTCTAACTTTGCCTGAGGGCAACGATGATTTCGTCGTTTATTGCGATGCATCTAAATTGGGCCTTGGTTGTGTTCTGATGCAAAGGAACAAAGTCATAGCATATGCATCGAGGCAGTTGAAGATACATGAGAAGAACTACACCACTCATGTTCTTGAGTTGGGTGCAGTTGTTTTCGCTCTCAAGATCTGGAGACACTATTTGTATGGTACAAAATGTGTGGTTTTTACGGACCACAAAAGTCTTCAGCATATCTTCAACCAGAAAGAACTCAACATGAGACAACGACGTTGGGTTGAGCTTTTAAACGACTATGACTGCGAAATTCGCTACCATCCTGGTAAGGCGAATGTCGTAGCCGATGCATTGAGTCGTAAGGAACGTACTAAGCTTCAATGTGTACGTGTTCAATCTGTTATTCAAGCTCGATCCGATATCCAAGCACGCATTTCTCAGGCGCAACAATCTTGTGTTTCACAGGGTTTGATGGATAAGGAATTTCCCTATCACATAACACCTGCTCTGGAACTGAAGGACAATGGATCGTATTACTTCATGGACCGTTTGTGGGTCCCAAGCCAGGATGATCTTCGTACCTTGCCTATGGATGAAGCCCATAAGTCTCGTTATTCTATTCATCCGGGCTCAGATAAGATGTATAAGGATCTTCGTATTCATTATTGGTGGCCTGGTATGAAGAAAGACATTGCCTTATACGTATCAAAATGCCTTACTTGTCTTAAGGTTAAGGCTGAACATCAACGTCCTTCGGGTTTATTGGTACAACCAGAGATCCCAGTTTGGAAATGGGAAAACATTACTATGGATCTTGTTACCAAACTTCCACGCACAAAGAAAGGTCATGATGCCATCTGGGTAGTCGTTGATCGTCTTACTAAGTCAGCGCATTTCTTGCCAATCCGTGAGGATTTTCCTACTGACAGACTTGCTCAAATCTATGTAGATGAAATTGTGGCTCGACATGGTGTTCCTTTGAACATCATTTCTGACAGAGATGCTCGTTTCACTTCTCATTTTTGGAGAACCATGCAATCTGCTATGGGGACCCAAGTTAATCTGAGCACAGCTTATCATCCACAAACGGATGGTCAATCTGAGAGAACAATCCAGACTCTGGAGGATATGCTTAGAGCTTGTGTGATCGATTTTGGTGGTAGTTGGGATTCACATCTTAAGTTGATTGAATTCTCCTACAACAACAGTTATCACACCAGCATCAAAATGGCTCCTTTCGAGGCTCTCTATGGTCGAAAATGTCGTTCACCAGTCTGCTGGAATGAGATCGGCGAGGCTCAACTTACTGGACCTGCCCTCATTTTAGAGACAACTGACAAGGTCAAGAAAGTTCGCGATAACCTTCAGACAGCTATGAGCCGTCAGAAGAGTTACGCGGATCCAAAACGCAAACCCCTGGAATTTCAAGTCGGTGATCGAGTATTACTTAAGGTCTCACCTTGGAAAGGTGTGATCAGATTTGGAAAGAAAGGAAAACTTGCACCTAGATACGTTGGACCATTCAAGATCGTCGAAAGAATCGGTAAGGTAGCCTACAGACTTGAGTTACCTCCTGAACTTGGAAATGTTCATCCAACTTTTCACGTGTCCAATCTCAAGAGGTGTTTAGCAGATGAGAACCTCCACATACCGCTTGACGAAATTCGTGTTGGCAAAACACTGAAATTTGTTGAGAAGCCTGTGGAAATCATGGAACGTGAAGTCAAGTGGCTTAAACGCAAGCGCATTCCTTTGGTCAAAGTTCGTTGGGAAGCTAAACGTGGACCCGAGTTTACTTGGGAATGCGAAGATCAAATGAAAGCGAAATATCCACATCTTTTCCCACGAGTTTCCTCTAAATAAATTTCGGGACGAAATTTCCACAAGTAGGGGAGACTGTAACATCCGTGCTTGTAATCATTATGAATAGTTCTATTATCAATAAAACAATGTTATTTGATCCCAATGTTTGTTTGGTTGTGTTTTACATTTTTCATGTTTTGACTTTTATGTAATTTCAAACTCTACATCGCTTTCTGGAGAGTTATACGCAAACTGATGCGTAAACGTAATCAGTTTAATGCGACAAATACTCCGGAACATCAACATATACTTAACATACCTTAAATAACCTTTACATAACTTAGAAATAAGTTTTAAAGGCTTTGGTATGGCAAAAACAAGTTAATTCGCTTACAGGGACTAAACTTGACAAACTGCGAAAGTATGCCAATTTGAACTGTAACGAACATTCCGGAACATGACCATAAGTTAAACATACCATAAATATCCTTTACATAGCTTAGAAATAGGCTTTGATGGGTTCGGTATGCTAAAATAAACTTTTGGGTCATTCAGGGACTAAAAGTGTCAAAAAGTGCACAAGTTTGCACTTTCGCGCATAACTTACGTTCTGAATACATCCGGACATCCAAAAATTTATATAAGCATGACTATATTATGCTTTAATGTTTGGCTTGCCAAAAATCCTTTCGTCGCGTCATTTGGATCGTTTTTCGCGCTTGTGCGCATTCCGTCGTAATTAAGCGAACATCGCGTTCGTACGACCAAACGAACCGACATCTGGCATATTTTTTAACATGTTTCATGTCCACAATGTTTAGGCATCATTTTAGGGCCTTAAAGTTGGCTTTACGGGCCTTAGAAGTGTCGGAAATAGCCTTAAACACGTGCAGGGACTGAAACTGTCATTTTTCAAACATGTTTCTGATCTGTGACCCTCAGGCGGCCCGCCTGAGTTAATGTTCATCCTGAAGCGGGCCGCATGGCCCCTTCTGACCAGATTAAATGAATCAAACAGCAGATTGCAGCTGTTTAATCCTCCACCACATGTTCTCACTTGCTTAGTCAGATGATAAGGACCATTTTTAGCTTCCATAACCTTCCAACAAGTGTACGGATGTGATCGAATCACGGTTTCCATGAAACGATCTTAACGGTGGACCAAAAACTATATATACCCCATGCCTTTCATTGCAAAACTTACAAGAATTTTGATTTGAGAAACTCTAAATTGAAACTATTGTTTCATACCTGAGATTTTTGAATCGAAATTAGCATTCGGGGACCCTTCGTAAGTATTCTTTCGTTCTTCTATTGCTTTTCGAGTCTTTTCGAGTCTGAAAGTCAAACTTTGTTTGACTTTCTGCGTTGGCCAGTTTATGGTCAATGCGAAGTTCGTTTGAACTTCGCAACGTGAGTGTAATCACGTTGGTTATAGTCCCTTGGGACTATGCCCACTGATTACCACGTTGTCTAGGGTCGTAGGGTAGGCGATCTGATAAATCGCCTATACCTTCGAACCCGACCCATTTGGTCAATCATTAGGATCCGACCAAACACATTAGGTGACCATAGTAGGTAGGGAATAACCTTCCGAGGTTATACCCTATGGTCACATCGTTTGAGTAGTTGTATGATAGGTAGTTTATATGCCTTAGGTAAATTACCAGAATACCCTTTTCATGTATAATTGGTAATTAAGCAAATGTAACCTAAACTTTTGTCACATAACTGATTATATAACATGTTTAGGCATATAACACTTGTCATAGGGCTAGTTAGGCGGTCCGAACGCGTTTCACGCGAACGACGCGTTAAAGTAGCATAAGCTACCTAAACGGGTCGTAATAGGTCGTAAACACTTAGGTTAAGTTTCAATTAGTATGTAGGCTTTGTTAAACCATATTACACGAGTTTCCATACTCGTTTGGTTTACGAAACCTCATTCTATCCGATCTTCCGATTTAGGTCCAGTTTATTAACATAGTTACCTATATTAGGTGCCGTTTGATTCCGAGATCTCTATCATTGTTTGGTTGTCACTCCAGAACTACTGAACAATCTCAAGTGAGTACATAGACCCCTCTTTTACTATTTTCCAAACTGTTTTGGGGTGAAACACATGTGCCTACTTGTTACTTTCATGCTTTCCTGTTTTCACATCGTATACCGGCTATGTTTGTTAGTACATTATAGTACATGATTTCATTACATTTCACGCTATGTATGTCCATTGTGTGCATACTTAGTACATTGTTTTACATTACATTTCTGCTATGTATGTTGACTGATAGCATGCAAGCACATTGATTTACATGACTTTTCTGCTTTGAATGTTAACTTAGCATACTTAGTACATTGTTTTCATATGACATGTATACAATTGCTATAAAATTTGGTTTGCACAAACGGGTCTTTATTACGTTCATTAACATTTGCTACGCCGCTCGAGAGTAAGTAGTGGTACCATAGGACTTGACAAATCCCATTCCTGACATCCCGGGTTTGTTTGGATGTAAGGAATGACTGAATCCGAATACAATTCTTTTGATAACCTTGACTGAAAGGGTTATCCGACTGTCTCAAGGCTTGAATGTATGCGTTAACTTACCACATAAATGTGTGTATCAATGTAACATGCATTACTTTGCAAAACATAACTTTTTGATATATTCAAAATACTTTGTTTTGTACATTTATACATTTGGACTATGTGACAACACTTTACTTACGATACATAACATTTGATACACATTACTTGACTACTTTTGGGACTTATAAACATTTGATATGGTTTATACAAGGACTTTTGACTATTGGTTTAAACATAGACTTTATACATTGGTGGTTTGTTTAAGTGACTTAAATGACGATATGTGAGTAATATGATACAAACATGGTGGATACGCCGCTGTTACTTCCTATATATAAATGTTTGTATTATATTGCATATCATAGCGTTATTTAAATCATTCATGTTGGGCTTATACATTTTATACAAGTAACATGTTTTCACAAGACTTTGGTTTACAATACAGTTTATTTTATACAACTCATTTTACATGGTTATTCATTCAACCATACACTATTCTCTTATTTATACATATCAACTGAACTTATTTTTTTTCAAGCGATATACAAAACAAATCAAATTACAAGGTTCATGACTAAACATTTTCTCAAACATAAGTCATGAATCTTATTTTCACAAACCTATGTATCTCACAGGCATTTTTATGCTGACGTACCTATTTTCACATGTGTTTTCAGGAGCTTTTCCATAGGATGTTGATCAGAAATAATTAAACAATGTTTCTAGTATAATTTTGGTGTTTCAGGTAGTGTCCGGTTGTTCGGTTAGATACCGGTTCATTAAAGTGTCAAGCTATTCCGTTTAATGATCTTTATGTTACTTTTTGTGACACTTTTAATTCCCGACACTTAGGAAAGCATTCAGGACCATTTAGTCAAATTTTTGCATGTAACTAGCTTGTTAAAAAGCTAAATTTTGCTGAAAATACAGAATTCTGCACTATAAGTGGGTTTTAGGCACTTTCCGGCACTTTATCTATCACCTAGTGACGCAGTTTTATGGTCCTTACTTCCCTACACACCATACTAGTGTAGTACCTTGTCCCTGGCTCATACTGGGTCTCAAAACACTGTCTGTCTATGTACTTTACCTCGTCAGCATATTCCTACTTTATCCGTTAACTGTGCTATCTGTGCTTTGTGCATCATGTATGTCAATATGGTTTGTATGGGATAATGATGTGACATTATGTAATACGTGATGCACATGTAAGTATGATCCAGTAATCAGAAAGCAGTTAAGTAATTCAGCACAGTCATTAAGCACTTAATTAGTATTAATTAATTGTACGGATACCTGGATTTATGAGGGTTGTCACACTGTGACACCCGGATATTTTGAGTCTGTACCGTACTAGTGTGACATGTGTTATGAACAAATAAAGGCAATATTTTATTGAATATGGTATTAAATTGATGGTATTTGATGTGTTGGTAAATCCAAACTTTGTTAAAAATTATGTTGGCAAAATGAAGATAAACGCTTACCGCGTAACGAACAAAATGTGAAACGAACGTCGGTGACCACCCGATTAATGTTAAAATCCTAAAAATATTTCGTTATAATTAAAATGTTTTTTAATCATATCCGTGAGGAAAAACTAAGTAAAACGCTTAAAAACACTGTTTTGCGAATTTAAGCGCGTATTGCGCGATACCGCGCGTACCTTACAAAATACAAACAACGCAGCCAGTCGAGGCAAATAAAATATTGCTCAGCAATATTATGGCGATTTTATTGTCGCAGCCCCCGACCCCACCCCGGGAGCGGGAGCCTTGAGAGCGAAATGGTGGTATCGGTGTTTATTACATTTGCAGCGGAATTAAATCATCAGTATCGTAGTTAGGAAATAATTTCAGAGTTTGCAAAACACCAAAATTTTATATTAAACAAATGGGCTAAAAACCCATATTTCATTTATAATGTATTTGTAGGGATAAACCCTAATTTGCTGAAAATATAACTTCTTCTTTTATTCAGGTAATTTATAGTCACTTTATTTAAGCCTTCAGTGCTCCATGACTGGCTTCTAATAGCTTCACATCAAGTTACTTGAAATGCGTTTTAAAAGTATTTTATCAGCAAGAAACACTGGCGAGTTCATTCCATTTTATAAAAAGACACATTGTTATATTTTACAACATCAACAGTTTTTACATTTGTTTATACCTAACAATTTCTCAAACAGTATTGCTACTAGGTCACAATTCCCCCGTGTTTGTGGTCATTCTAATATTGGCTAACTCTTTGTCCAATATTAACGAGTGTCAAGTAATGTATATAAAACCCCACATACCGATAGTAATTGCAGAATACATAAACTTAATCACTGTAAGTATAACTGATAAACATTTAGGGTTTTGTAAAACATTTTAAGTAAAATGGCTCAAAATAATGTGAGAAAAAGAGATTGACTCACTTTGTAAACTTAGGTTTTATTACAGGCTTCCTGTTGATATTTTCTGATAATTTTCATGAGTTCCTATTAAAAATATACAATGCACGCATGTTAGTATAATAACCCAATTCAACTTTATCAATACATCACGAGACAGAACCCCAACGTAGTTTATAAAGCATAGCCTTTATCAGGCAACGCTTTGGCATCCGCTGCTAGGCTCAAGATTGATCGAACAAGGTATCGAATCAGTGATCAGGGGTTAAAACACTTACAACGGGGCAGAGCTTCAAAGTTAGGGGTATTTTATCAGAGAGTTTTGAGAAAGAAAAGAAGTTTGTGAGCGAGTTGAACTGTCCCTGGACTACTCAATTTATACGAATTCTCGGACCCCGTCGCGTCGCGCGACGAGTAACCCAAATCACCGTCGCGTAGTGCGACGGCACTAGCTAGGTTTTAGGTTTGACTAGTCACCAGCCTCGACTTTCCACGTGGCTACCAAGTGTCTCCGGTCTTATCTAAGGGGGTCACGTAGCGCGACGATGTTCTGCGTATGTCGTCGTGTAGCGCGATGAGACAAAAATCAGGTTTTCTTATTTTATCGTGTTGGGTCTTGTTGTACGCGTTTAGAGTCTCGGTTATGATTCCTTGTGGCATTTTTGAGCGTTGTTACATTTATTTTTATAGAAAGATAAAATAATTTAAAATATGATTAAAACGTGAGATAAAATACCCTGTAGTCACTTAAATACCTGGTTTTGGCCTATATTATATATATGTATGCATGCGATTTTTTATGTGTGTGGGGACATAGGTGGCGGCTCAAAAGCTCACCTTTTTCTCTCATTTGCCAAGTGTTGATGCTAGAGTTAGCATTCAATGATTAGGGAAACTCCAACACTCCATTTATACACATTTTTAAAAATAAAAAAAGACTTCAGCCCTCCCTCTTCTCTCTCTCTCTCTCTCTCTCTCTCTCTCTCTCTTGGCCGCACACTCCCATGCCCACTTTCATTTTCATTTTTTAACTTCATCTTGAAGATTCAAGTCCATTTCAGTCTTGTTTCAAGTTCGTTTGAAGATCCAAGGAGGTTTCCAAGGTGTTTACCAAGAAGAACAAGCTTCATATCATCAAATCTTGTCAAAACTCACCAAAATCTTGAAAGGTATAAATTTACTTAATCTTGTTCTTGATTTTTGGTGATGATGATGATGGAAGGTTTCTCATAAACTTGGAGTTCTTCACAAACTTGAAAACTAACAATAAATGAGTTTATAAAAAAATAAAATATATACATATGCATGTACATGTGGGTTTTGTTTGTATGTTCATAAATGTGAAGGATTATGCATGCAATGATATGATGATGATTAGATGAAGATGATGTTTGGATTACATGTAATTGAATTAAATGTATGTTAGATGCATTTAAGTTCTTGAATGATGATAACGATATGATAATCATGCATTAGTTACTTGTACATAAATGCACATGATGATTAAATGATCATAAGATGATGATTTTGAAATGGTATGATAAAGTTGGAACAAATCAGTAAATACGCATGTTAAAATGATGTTAAATGACATGTTATGATAATACGAAGATATGTCATAAGTTTGGTAGCGTTGCATGTTATACATGAAGCTTAAAAAATAGTAAAATGAGTGAAATTGCATGATTTATGTGACTTACATGAAATCTTCACTAACATGGATATTAGTACCATTTTACTCTGAAAATAACATTCATTATGTTAAAATATTAAGTCATGACGACTTAGGATGATTATGGTAAACTTCGGTACAAGACTATGCGTTAAAAACGGTAAAAATCGGTTTTTAAAGTGATTTTTGCAAAGAGATTTTAAATCCGGTTGTAAACTGATAATTTTGTGATAAATATAAGTATTTTAACTTATATTAAGTATCCATGGTTTTTGGCTAGTCATATGTGACTTCTGACGCTCGAAAACGTTATCGAAACGCTAAAATACGCATATTTCAATGTATGCGAAAACGGGATGTTCAAGAGTGAACTTTATGTGTTATGCAAAGGGATGTAAACGAGCCGGGCCGAGCCCGAGCCTTCCACTACTCGAGCTCGGCTCGTGATATTGAGCTCGGTTCGAGCCTAAAATTGTGAGCTCGAGCTCGACTCATAAGTAAAATCCAAAGCTTGTGTCCGGCTCGGCTTGAGATGATTTGAGAATAATCTTAAACGAGTTCAAAGCTCGGCTAGAGCTCGCTTCAATATAGCTTAAATGAGTCAAAGCTCGGCTCGAGCTCGGCCCACCAATGTTATATACTATATATATAAAATTATGTTAAAGCTCGTTTAGGCTCGCGAGCCTAAACGATCTTTGTATACAAAGCTCGATCTCAGGCTCGATAGCTAAACGAGTTATATTTTAGGCTCGAGCTCGGGCTCGGGCTCGTTAAAGCTCGATTTGTTCGAGCTTTTTACCGATCCGGTCCCGGGTAGCTCTCGAGCCGTTGCACATCGTTTACACCCCTAGTTATGCTATGATATGTGGATATGAGTATGTTTTAATGTGATATGTTAAGTGTTGACATAATAGTAGGAGTTAAGACTATGCATGTACACTTGAACGGTAATTTCGGTAAACGTCACGTTAATATTCAACTTATTTATCAAGCATGAAAATGATACATAGGTTAACTTGATGAGTTATTTCATGTATAAATGTTGTAAAATGATAAAGTATATGAGTTGATGGAATACGTGTATTACGATATTTGATGATATGTTCACGTTTATGTAAATATGTTACGAAGCGCAAATCGTAGATATATTGTATATAAACGGGTGTTATAACGGATATAATATAATGAGGGTCACCAATAAAATCGTTCAGGTCGCAAAGATCTTAATATATATACATATATATATGTATGTATGAACGTGTGTATATATATATATATAAATACGCCAACATAATCAAAATAAAGACTTTTCGAGAAAATCTCAAAGTTATGTGAAAAATTCGAAGTGTTGGAGAAACTTAGGTATTTGTGGAATAATTGGTTATTAAATCGTGCCTACTTGAAATTAGGACTTGTAGCTCAATTTGTGGGATTGCGCTAGTATAAAAACTCACCCAAATGTGAGTGTCACTAACCCCTCTTTTTACTATTTTGTATAACGTTTTGGGGGAAGACCACGCCTTTAAAAGGATAATTATACGTTTTTGTATAAAATATGCCTTTGATTAAGTTATATATATATATATATATATATTCGTGGAAAATATGGTTTGGAAATGATATGTTATGTTTTTGAGGAAAAACATGGTTTTGGATTTGATTGATATAAATATGTTTCAGGGAGAAACGAGATTTGATTGATATAAATATGTTTCGGGGAGAAACGGGTTTTGATTGATATAAATATGTTTCGGGGAGAAACATGTTTGATTGAATATATATTTGTTTTGGGGAGAAACGGGGAGGATTACGGTGTTTGGGGTAAAACGACCGTATAGATTTAAAATATTTAAATCTAAGTTGTGACGAATTTACTTGATCTCAAGAGAGTAAGTATCGGAATAGGCTTATGTTTCGGTGGGGACTTCGGGGATTTCGTACAACACAAAATATTAAATTTATCATTTTAGTAGGATACATATATTGTTCATAAGGCATGCACCATAAGTGACCCATTGGGTGGCACTTTCCGTGAATTAGCCGTTTAATTATTAATACCGGTATGCTTAGAATTGTTGATAGATCTATCGGGTTGACAACCCCGTCGTGACCGGTAGCTTCGTGTCAACTCAAACGAGAATTGATATTCTATGATTGTCTAGCGTTTATTATAATAAATGACCCATTGAGTGGCACTTTGCGTGAATTAGCCATTTAATCATTAATACCGATATGCGTAGAATTGTTGATAGATCTATCGGGTTGACTACCCCGTCATGACCGGTAGCTCCGTGTCAAGTCAAACGACGAATTGATATTCCGTGATTGTCTAGCGTTGATTATAACCTTATTGTTAATATATAGCTCATAGGCCTTGCAACCCTGTGAATCTGAAAACTTGATGCAGAAATTTAATATAAATATATAAATCTTGGGAAGATGTTTGTGTCGAAGGTCTTTAGAGAAAACGCTAGCGATCAGAGAACTGACCCTTGGATTTTGAGAAGGAAATTAAACTGACTTTCTTAATTATATATGGATGTTTTGATATAAAACTCATTATAAGAAAGCTTTCCTTACACAAATTATTTACAATTTGAATTTGTGAACTCGCCGACCTTTGTGTTGACACTTGATTTGTATGTGTTCTTCAGGTACATGAGTTCGGCTTCGGGATTTTGGCATATCTTGTGGTAGGGATGCATGTTGTGTTTAATAATGTTTTGGACAACTTTTGAAACTAATTTGGGACCGTGTGTATTTGGATCCATAAGGATCAAGGCAACTATGTTGTGGTTGTGGGTTGTATTTAGATGTTAAACTCTAAATTTATGTTGTAAATAAGTTGAATGTCCAAAATAAACCATGCATCGTCCACTAAGATACTTATGGGTACCAACCTCCGTCATCGCCCCGTTTGTATTTTCGTTGCGACGTTTCTAGGGTGTGACAAAAGTTAGCATCATAGGCAATGGTTGTTAGCGAATTAGATGTTTTCGGGGAAAACTCTAAACTTCAACAAAAGAATTTTGAGAATAAATCCCAAAATTCACGAAGCTAATAATTAAAAAATAAACATGGATTTTGATCATGTATGAAAACCATGGAAAGTTTATTTATGCCTTATGTGTTATTTTTTATTTGAACACACACTTACTTAGTACGGTTACATTGTGTCACAGATGTCGCACTCACACGAGACTATCGAGATTCACGACTCTGAGAGCGAGCATGAATTCGAACTCTCTGACCTCAGTCTTACCAGAGTTACCACACACTACCTCATAGTTTGTTGACACGTCCGGTTTTACCTCATCATTTTATGTCGGACCCACTGCTTTTGCCAGTCAGGTTGACCCACGTTACGCCCATACGAGGAACGGGTGGATTGACGATGATGATTCGATTGTTCCTCCCCCAGTTTATGAGATTGGACAATCATCGGGGACAGTGCCTATCATTGATGAGCTAGATGGAGGTATACCGATGATTTAAGGATCTTTTGGAGTAGCACCGGTGGTGGACACCACTGCTGTCACGGTTCGACCTTTAGAGCCATTGGTAGTCCCACCCACCACTATTGTTGAGCCTATGTCTGAGATCCCTCCGCCAGTCATACCCGATTCGTTCAGTCCGTAGTCTGGGTCACGAGTTTCTACTGCTCCTTTACTATTTATACTCGTCATAGGAAGAGAACTCGACCTGTTAGAGACATTGCATAGATGTCTAGAGCCGTAACTGAGTCTGCTTTGAAGAAGCAGCAGGGAGTTTGGGTTGACTGATGTTCTCACTGTGATCATCAGATTGTTCCTTTACGCGGAGACTTAGTGACAACCAAGGGTATGGTGAAGGATCTCGAGGGCCCTATGGATGCGTATGATGACATTCGGGAGTTAGATGACAATGCCATGGATCAGATTGTCACACCCCGACCACGTAGGACAACCAAACGTGGCGGAAACGTCGGGGAGTGTTGTAACAGAATCATTGTTTCATAATACACGGAAATTGAAATATTGTTTTATTGATTAAAGTAGTTACAATGACTTGACAATCAAAGAAACATAACGTAAATAACTAGTCTTGCATCTTTTATTGTCGCTAAGGCCCAAGTCCGCCTAAGTGTATCTTGACAAGTCCTATGCATCATATCCTGAAAACACATGTGAAAATAGGTACGTCAGCATAAAAATGCCTGTGAGATACATAGGTTTTGTGAAAATATAATTCATGACTTATGTTTGAGAAAATGTTTAGTCATGAACCTTGTAATTTGCTTTGTCTTGTAAATCATTTGAAAAACGATAAGATCAGATGATATGTATAAATAAATGTAAGGTTAAATGAATAACCATGTAAAAATGAGTTTGTATAAGATAAGTTGTTTGTAAAACAATGTATTGTGAAAAGTATGTTATTTGTATAAAATGTTATATGTCCAAATTGAAATGATTCAAATAACGCCACGATATGTAATACCATACAATCACTTATATATAGGAAGTACCAGCGGCGTATCCACCATGCTTGTATCATATTACACACGCCTCGTTACTTAAATCACTTACTCAAACCAAATCAACAATGTAAGATGTCTATGTTTAAACCAATTGTCAGATGTATTGAATAATATACCAAAATGTTTATGTCAAGATGTAAATCATGCAACGTATAACCAATGTTGAAAATGTTTATTTGTCAAATGTAAATCATGTAATGTGTAACCAAAATGATATGTATGGCTAGTGAAATGCATCAACTAAACCATAGGTGAAATGCACAAAACAAAGTATTGAGGTAAAACTTGGTTTAAATCAAAGTTATGTTTTGTGTAGTAAATGCATGCTATACTGATATAGACATTTATGCGGTATTGTGAAAATGCATACATCCAAGCCTTGAGACTGTGGCGATAAACCCTTAAACAAATTAAAGGTTTATCTAAGTTATGTATATCGAATTCGGTCATTCCTTCCAATCCAAACCAACCCAGGATTTCAGGAACGGGAGTTGTCAATTCCTATGGTACCACTACCTACTAACGAACGGCGTGATCAATGTTAATGAATGTATTGTTCCATGTTAAACAAACCAAATGTCATACCAAAATGTAAGGATGTTATGAAAACAACTGTACTAAGTATGCAATAGATGAACATACATAGCATGTGATGTGATGTGAAACGATGTACTAAGTATGAACTAAATGGACATACATAGCATAAAATGAAATGTAAAATGATGTACTAAGTATGAACTAAATGGACATACATAGCATAAAATATAATGGAAAACGATGTACTAAGTACGCACACAATGGGCATACATAGCATGAAATGTAATGAAATCATGTACTATAATGTACTAACGAACATAGCAGGTATATGATGTGAAAACAGGAAAGCATGAAAGTAACAAGTAGGCACATGTGTTTCACCCCAAAACAGTTTGAAAACAGTAAAAGAGGGGTCTATGTACTCACTTGAGATTGCTCAGAAGTCCTAAGATAACCACCAAGCAATGCTAGAGATCACGGAATCAAACGGCACCTAGTATAGGTAACTATGTTAATAAACCGGACCTATATTGGAGGATCGGATAGAATGAGGGTTCGTAAACCAAACGAGTATAGAGACTCGTGTCATATGGTTTTAACAAAGCCTACATACTAAATGAAACCTAACCTAAGTGCTTTCGACCCATCGCGACTCATTAAGGTAGCTTATGCTACTTTAACGCGTCGTGCGCGCCAAAGTGCACTCGAGACGTCTAACTAGCCCTATGATAAGTGTTATATGCCTAAACATGTTACAAAATCAGTTATGTGATAAAAGTTTAGGTTACATATGCTTAATTACCAATTATACATGAAAAGGGTATTCTGGTAATTTACCTAAGGCATATAAACTACCTATCATACAACTACTTAACGAAGCGACCATAAGGTATAACCTCGGAAGGTTATTCCCTATATACTATGGTCACCTAATGTATTTGGTCGGATCCTAATCATCGACCAAATGGGTCGGGTTCGAAGGTATAAGCGATTTATTAGATCGCTTACCCTTACGACCCTAGACAACGTGGTAATCAGTAGGCATAGTCACAAGGGACTATGACCATCGTGATTACAATCACGTTGCGAAGTTCAAACGAACTTCGCATTGACCATACACTGGTCAACGCAGAAAGTCAAACAAAGTTTGACTTTCGGACTCGAAAAGCAATAAAAGAAAGAAAAGAACGAAAGAATACTTACAAAGGGTCCCCGCAAGCAAATCGTGATCGAATAGCTCAGGTATGAAGCAAAGGCCTCAACTTAGAGCATTACAATCAGATTTGGTGGGTTTTTTGCAAGTCATGGGGGTGGGTATTTATAGTGTTCGGAGAACCGTTAGGATCGTTTATCGGGAAACGTGCTTCAATCTTGGCCATACACTTGCACCCATGGTATTGTAATACCATGGGCACATCAAACCAGCCCATAGTATTGAAAAATACCATGGGCACCATTGAAATGGACCAGATCCAATGTTCCTGCATGTTTTCTGCTGTCTGGGGGCTGACGCGGCCTGCTTTAGGATCAGACAAAACTCAGGCGGGCCGCCTGGCCTTGTCTGATCAGAACAAATTTTCAGAAATTACAGTTTTGGTCCCTGCACGTGTTTAAGGCCATTTCCGACACTTCTAATGCCCGTAAAGCCAACTTTAAGGCCCTAAAATGATGCCTAAACATTTTGGACATGAAACATGCTCAAAAATATATCGGATGTTGGTTCGTTTGGCCGTACGATCGCGATGTTCGCTTAATTACGACGGAATGCGCATAAGCGCGAAAAACGATCCAAATTGCGCGACGAATGGATTTTTCTTATGCCAAACACTAAAATAAAATGTTTTAGTGCTTACATAAATTTTTGGATGTCCGGATGTATTCAGAACGTAAGTTATGCGCGAAAATGCAAACTTGTGCACTTTTTTACGCTTTTAGTCCCTGAATGACCCAAAAGTTTATTTTAGCACACCGAACCCCTCAAAGCCTATTTCTAAGCTATTTAAAGGATAATTATGGTATGTTTAACTTATGGCCACGTTCCGGAATGTTTGTTACAGTTCAAATTGGCATACTTTCACAGTTTGTCAACTTTAGTCCTTGTAAGCGATTTAACTTGATTTTGCCATACCAAAGCCTTCGAAACTTATTTCTAAGTTATGTAAAGGTTATTTAAGGTATTTTAAGCCTATTTCACTATTCCGGAGTGTTCGTTGCATTAAACTGGTTATATTTACGCATCGGTGCGCGTATAACCTTCCAGAAAGCGATTTAGAGTTTGGAATTGAACAAAAATTGATATGTGCAAATGATACACATATTTATACAAATCCCAAGTATGAAATACAATATTTCATTGGTTTGGCATTTGTTTGATGGTTGAAGTGACACAGGTGTCACACAGATGCACTGGAGGATTATGGAGCTCGAGGAGCTAGTTAGGAAACTTTTGGAGTTTCTGGGTTTTAGGTGATTGTTGGTTGTTTTGTTTGTTTTGTCTCTTTTAGTAACCCTGTCTAGGCTTGCATGCTAACTAGATATTTTAGGTGGAAATTCGGGGAAACCTGTTGATGGTGTTTGATGTTATTCACACCAAATTTTGTTAGTCCCGGTGAACTACGAACAAGTGATGTAATTTCCATGATAAAATATCAATATTATGGGTTTTTGGTTAAATTTTTCTAATTGTTATGTGGTTATGATTACATGTGTATTGTTTAATCCACTCGCATTTAATGATTGAATTATTTAAATATTGTCTTACGTTGTCATTATTCTTACAATAATAAAAACATCAAGATGCCACCAAAAGCGAGACAGGGTCCCTCTACCGACATTATTGGATTACCTACCACTCCCAAGGAGTTGGCGTAGTTAATCGCTCAACACGTTAACACTGCCTTGGAACAGCGTGAAGCTAACCAAACTATAGAGAAATGGCGTGGACGTGGTGCGAATGCGTATGGTTTCGGTGGAGCGCTGATTGGAAACCCTCAAGGTAGAATAATGATTGGAAAATTTTTAGTAGTTCTTGTGTTATGATATAATCGAAGAGTAATCTTGATTTTTCATTAACCTTGTGAATAGTGCATGGATGTACGTACAAAACATTCCAGGGTTGTAACCCAAGATCATTTACCGGAGCTGAAGGACCCCCCGATATCGTTATATGGATCGAGAAGATGGAGTCTGTCATGGCAATCAGCGGTTGTGCAGCTGATCAGAGGGTTAGGTATGCTTCATGTTCGTTTATTGATGAAGCTTTATCCTGGTGGAACGCTCAAGTTCAGATTTTGGGTGAAGACGCTGCTTATGGTCTTACCTGGAACAAACTGAAAGAGATGCTTCTTAAGGAATATTGCCCGCATAGTGAACTACAGAAGTTTGAGACAGATTTTTGGAATCTAACCATTGAAGGTTTGAACGTCAAAGCTTATACGACTCGATTTAACGATCTGGCTAGATTGATTCCTCGGATGGTCACTCCTAATTATGTTAAGATTGAAAGGTATATTTGGGGATTGGTGCCACAGATCCGTAGTATGGTCACATCGGCGAAACCCACTACCTATCTGGAAGCTACTTCTTTGGCAAAATCGTTGACCGACGATGCCGCACGCCAAAAGTAGCCTTAATAAAAGGGATGAGACTGGGAAGTCGTCAGCAAAAGTCCATGTAGATAGGAAATCTGATCAACAGGAGCGCTCTGAGCGTAGATTTGAGGATTCGAGGAAGCGAAAGTTTGAGAGTTCGAGGAAGGATTCTGATGAGAAGCGTGAGAAGAAATGCGGTTCTGGTAAAGCATTTGCGGCTAACACCAGTGGTTCAGGGAAAGACGTGAATAGGGTTGATAAGAGTGGCTCAGTGAAGAGAACTCAGGGTGACGAGCAATAGAAATGCACCAGATGCGGTCGATCTGGGGATGTGACCCGTGAGTGTTATGCTAATAACACGTTGTATGGAGTCAAGCTCGAAGGTTGCTTCGAATGTGGAGAGCAGGGACACTTCAAGCGGATCTATCCTATGGTGAAAGGACAAGTTGCCAGAGGCAGAGCATTTAAGTTGAATGCTAGGAAAGCCTGTGATGATCCTGCAGTTGTTACCGGTGCATTCTTAATCAATAACCATTCTGCGTTTGTGCTATTTGATGCTAGAGCTGACTTGAGGTTTGTTTCGAAAAACTTTGAACCGTTTATGTGTTCTCAAGCAAGTAAGCTAGATAAAAAGTACTCCACAGAATTAGCAAATGGTAAACTGATAGAAACCAGTGAAGTCTTTCGTGATTGTAGTATTCGGTTATGCGATCATAGTTTTAGTATCGATTTGTTACCAGTGGAGCTTGGTAGTCTCGATGTAGTCGTTGGTATGGGTTGGCTATCCAAGAATAAAGCTAAGATCATTTATTTAGAGAAACAAATGCGAATACCCCGCCCTAGCGGTGAAGCGATAGTGGTTCACGGAGATCGAACCAGTCGGATATCGAAAGTTGTTAGTGTTATGAAGATGCACAAGATGTTGCGCAAAAGTTATACTGCTTTCTTGGTCAACATGGATGATACGAAGATTGAATGAAGGAAGACAGAAGAGATTCCAGTAGTTCGTGAGTATCCGGAAGTTTTTCCTGAAGACTTTCCTGGAATACCCCCTGCGAGACAAATTGAGTTTAGAATTGATCTTCTCCCTGGTGCAGTACCGATTGCAACATCTCCTTATATATTAGCATCGTCAGAAATGAAAGAGTTGTCGAATCAGCTTCAGGAGCTACTAGACAAAGGTTTCATACGACCAAGCTTTTCGCCTTGGGGAACGCCGGTTTTGTTTGTGAAGAAGAAGGATGGTTCCTTTAGGATGTGTATAGATTATCAGGAGCTAAACAAGCTAACTATTAAGAATCGGTACCCGTTACCGAGAATCGATGATCTGTTTGATCAATTGCAAGGATCCAGCTACTATTCGAAGATTAATTTGCGTTCAGGCTATCACCACTTGTGAGTATATGTCATTTGGAAGCGCCATAATCAAGAGTGATTTGGCCCTTTCATCAGCCTCCACCATATACGTGACTTGCTTATTTTTATCTAAGTTTCAACAAAATTTGTACTTAAAATAAAGAGTTAAATGTCATTTTAGTCCCTGTGGTTTGGGCCATTTTGCCTGTTTAGTCCAAAGGTTTCATTTTTAACCTGTGGGTCCAAAAAGGTTTCACCGTTGCCATTTTAGTCCACTGGGTTAAGTTCATTTATTTTTTTTGTTAACGAGAAGGGCAATTCGGTCATTTTATATGACCGAATTGCCTTTATAGTTAACAGAATTACATATAAAATGACCGAATTGCCCTTCTCGTTAACAGAATTAATGGATGAAGTTAACCCAGTGGACTAAAATGGCAACGGTGAAACCTTTTTGGACCCACAGGTTAAAAATGAAACCTTTGGACTAAACTGGCAAAATGGCCCAAACCACAGGGACTAAAATGACATTTAACTCTAAAATAAAAAAGGTCAAATATGATTAATTTATTTATCATGACAACTTTATATTTTGGGTTTTCTCTTTTGCTAGCGAATGTCTGGTATGGAAATAAACTACCGAATATACCACTTGTAATTAAATCGGAGGTTTGAAGATAGAAAATAAAAACAAAAGAAGCCATTAGTTAAGGAAGGTTGTTTTTTGCAATTTACCAATTCCTCAGAAAAAAGTGGAATTCAAAGTGACAATTGGCGGAATATGATCCAAGCAACCCATAACCTCACCGGAGATCATACAAACTCGCTCTCTAAAGTTTTCCGGCGACGGCGAACAACACAGATGATTATGAAAACACACACATGCATGTTCTGAAATTGCAGCAGTGAGTTTTGAGATGTCCGGCGTTATGAACAGAGTTTTCAGTAGGGTTCGGAATCTGGATGCGTATCCTAAAATTAACGAGGATTTTTACAGTCGTACGCTTTCTGGTGGTGTTATTACCTTAGCTTCATCCATTGCCATGCTGCTCCTTGTTATCTCAGAGCTAGGTATGGTATCATTTCATCTCATCTCATCTTTATATAATATAATAATTCTATTCTATTCTATTCTATTCTCCTCTGATGATCACATCACATCACATCACATGTATGTATGTAGTCTTCATTTATAGTGCTTCTTTGTGATCTGAAACAACCCTACTCCCAGCATATTTAATTTGTAAGAATGGACCGTTTGAAAAAATCTGATGGTTTATTTCCTCTTTTTGCAATTGATCATTCATGCAATATAGGATTTTACATCTCATTTTCTATCCCTTTGGTTAATATGGTATTGGTGACTTTTCTGGTAACCAGAAAAAAAAATTAAAAAAAAAATCAGTCACTCTGACTTTAAATGGAATGGAATGTGTTGATATGCTTATACATAGCTTGGTAGCATTAGACATGCTAATTTCAACATCTCAATGTTATGTTGTTGCCATTGCAGCTATGTATCTCCAAACGGTTACAGAAACAAAGCTTGTAGTTGATACTTCAAGAGGGGAAAAACTCAAAATAAATGTAAAGATTGTCCATACTTTTCCTTTTAGCTTGGCAGAACTCACTTTGCTTTGCTTTGCTTTGCATTTGCATTTGCAGTTTGATATCTCATTCCCTGCTGTTTCCTGTACACTACTCAGTCTGGATGCCATAGATATCAGTGGGGAGCAACATCTTGATATTGTATATTTGCTTAAAGCATTCTTCAGCTATTTGACTTGCACCTTTTTTAACAATAATCCATGCTTTGCAGAAACATGCTATAATAAAGAAAAGACTTGATGCTAACGGCAATCTCATTCAAGTGAGAATTGATCGTATTGGTGTCCCAAAGCTTGGGAAGCCGATCCAGAAACATGGTGGAGAGATTGAACATAATGAAACATATTGTGGTTCATGCTATGGTGCAGAGTTGGTATGTCTTCTTCAATGCTTCACTGGATGAACCTATAAAAACTAGGGGTGTTCATGATTCGGTTAGAAACTGCCTAAATCGGTTATCAGTTTGGTTTTGTGGTCGTTTTTTTTTTTGGTTGGTCGGGTCGGTTTAGAAATTTTTAATCGTGCTGAATGTTTGGTTTACGCGCCTCTATGGATTATACTCAAAAGCGGGCTGAAAAAATCCGATCTTGAGCATATGACTTCTTCCTCTGTAACTTTTTGTATTTTACTTGGCCTAAATTTTATAAATTGGACTATAAACCTGATTGGGGACTTTGCTTTTAACAATACAATACGAGGAGTCGGTCTTTTAAGTTTTAACTGTTGGACCTTCATCATTATTTTTAGTTTGATTGTATATTGTGTATTTTTACTACAAAACACCTAATCAGCCCAAGCAAACCGAAGCCACAAATGGTTTTGGTTTGGTTTGTCTTTTTATTTTCAACGGTTTGATTTTGGTGTACAATGGTAAAAAAATCGTTACTAAATGGTTTGGCTCACAGTTTGACTCAAAAACCATACTTTGGATACCCCTAATAAAAATTGATCAAATCACTGATTCTTGTTACTGTTTAACATATCAGTCATCGACTGAATGTTGTAATTCATGTGACGCCGTTCGTGAAGCATATCGACGGAGAGGCTGGGGATTGATGAATCCTGATTCGATTGACCAGGTTGGCGGTTTTATACTTTTAGTCAAAGCAATATACAAATCATTTTTAACAATGCTGAAAGTTAACATTGGTGAGATGTTAGTGCAAAAGAGAAGGTTTTGTTCAGAGGATTAAAGCTGAAGAAGGTGAAGGATGCAATTTATCCGGATCATTACAGGTCAACAAGGTGGCTGGAAATTTTCACTTTGTCAAAAGCTTTCATCTGGCAAATATACGTGTTACCCATGATATTAAGGCTTTTGAAGATGATAGTTATAATGTAGGCTACCATCTTATAATCTATTGCAACATAATTCAGTTTTTTTTGTGATTTTTCTTGATCACTTTTTAACCGCTAATGATTTTTGCAGATAAGTCACAAGATAAATAAACTATCTTTTGGAGATCATTATCCTGGTATTATAAATCCACTTGATGGGTAAGAATTTGTATCAACTATTTAGCTTTTACAAAATTATTTTTTTTATAAACTTAACTAACAACTGTTTGTGTTTTTGTATATTGTTGTTTGTATGGTTATCAGGGTACAATGGTTTCAACATACTCCAAATGGAATGTATCAATATTTCATCAAGGTACTATTCTCTCTATGTACATACATACATGATACATAGTTACATTACTACGTAGTGTCGTAGTTTAAATTCACCCCTATTCATATATAATCTAAATTGCAGGTGGTACCAACTGTGTACACTCCTCTTAGAGGTTCGGTCATTCGGTCAAATCAGGTACATGATGAACTTTTAAATAGGGAATGTGTTATGAATTGTGATGATCAGCTTCCGTGTTCTAAAATACATGAAACTTTAATCCTGCAGTTCTCTGTGACAGAACATTATAAGGGTCCAGAAGTACGAAAAAATTCACTTCCTGGAGTTTTTTTCTTTTATGACCTTTCTGGAATTAAGGTCTGTTTCAGTTTTGTAGCCATAGCTAATATTATGGGTTTTCATAAATTCTTGATACTGACTGAAGCAAGTTGGCTGGTTTGAGATCCAACCGACTCAGTTTTGACGGTCTAATGGTTCGGTTCGGTCCGGTTTGGAACTTGGAACCGGCCGTTTAACCTTTGCTATATGTTTATTTATCTCTTTATTTTTGGAGTATGTAGTAATGTATATGTATTATATTAATGAACCATCTTTTTCATTTGACAAAATTTAATTCAAACTAATGATTTTGAATAGAAAAATAAAATGCCTGTTCAAACCGTCAAAACGGAACGTTAAACCGCCAAACCGGGTGGTTCGGCTGACTCACCCAATTTGTCCGGTATGATTTGCTGTGTCCAAAACTGTAGGTAGCGGTTTGCCTCAGAATTTTTCACCAAACTGGCTGAACCAAACCCATTCTTGTTATGATAGACGTAAAAAAGTAAATATCTGCTATACGTGTTATATTGTTCCTTTTGTGGCTTCTGCAGGTGAATTTCACAGAAACACATACCTCCTTCTTACACTTCTTGACCAATATTTGTGCAATAGTTGGAGGTATATGCTCACAATTCCAACCCATACAGATGCGTCAATTTGGACCTGTTTACTTGTGAACGGGTTGTTTATGGTATTTTTATTTATTTCTAACAAGTCAAACCGGTAAAATTAAAAAATATATATATATATGTTCAAAGGAAACACGTCTAGCAGATGGCATAGGTTGAAAGTTGTCCAAATTTTGTTCACATCTTCCTTGACCACTTTATTAAAAAAGTCTAATATAATCGTGATAATATAGTTTTTAAAATTAATTATATACACGTACTGCACAAAAATGTTAACTTTATGATTTTTCTTGTTGTATTCAGGTATCTTCACAGTTGCAGGGATTTTTGATTCGTTCATTTATCATGGTCATAAGGCGTTGAAGAAGAAAAGGGATCTCGGAAAATTAGGCTAAGGTACTTCAAACCTTTGCCACATAATTCAGGTTCAGTCTCCTTCGATTTTGTCGTTATAATTATCTCTTTTGTAATGATTTCGCACGCGAAATGTATAGTTTAGTGACAGAGGGACAATTTTAACAATTTTTTATTCTTTGCAAAAAGTATACACAAGTTTTGGTATCAATATACTACAGAAATATTGCTTTTAGATTTTAGAGGCTTTTGTTTGGTTTCAAATTGTTCTAAGATTTCATGACTTATGTTCTTCAAAATAACATAGGATGGATGCCCATGGGCAAATGAACTTGCCTCGCTTTTTTATCATTTATAATTTATAAAGGTAAAAATTCACCAATTTTTTTTTGATAAAAAAGTTATATTTATTCATTTCTACACATTATATTATTTAATTTTTTAAAGAAAAGATATTTATAAAATTTTAGTAATGCTACTTAAATGTAATTTAGTGTGTTTTGTACTATGTTTAAAATTTGACGTTTAACATGTAAATAATTTTTAACTTTTTATATATATTTATGTTGTATTAAATTTAAATAATCTGTTAGCGTAGGTAATTATGTTTTATAATATTATTATAAAATATGGGATCAAGCTAAAAGATGTATTGACAATTACAAAGTTGATGTGAATATGGGTGATCTTTCACATGTTCTAAGTCTCATGATATGTGGTATGTATAAGATATCATATCTACAACAATGATACCCATAAAAGGAAATAGGGTAAGGTTCATGCGAGAACCACCCTTATTGCGAGAACCGCGAGAACCAATGTGAACACAAAATAAAATATAAAAAAAATCAAAAAAGCACTCAAAATTTTTTTTATTTTTTTTTAATATTTTTTAATAAAAAATCGCTATATTTCGTTCCCATAAAAAAAAAAAAAAAAAAAAAAAAAAAAAAAAAAAAACCTTTTTTTTTCGAGTAAGAGTTATCCATGCACATGTGCATATGTATCATTACTTCAACAAATTCGGTAATACGTTATCAGGAATAGACAATTGCACTTTAATTTACAATACCATTAGTAATACACTACTTTTTACATTACCAATATTCAAAATGCACATGTGCATAATTAGGTATAACCATGATATAACGTGTTTTGGTACAAAAAGTTTGTGATTTTGAATGGAGAAGTAGACCCATATACATGTTTTTTGGTTAGTTATATCTAGTGGTTGATGGTTTGGTTATAGTTGTCAATTTTGTATGTAATATGTTGATTGGATGGTATAAATGGTGTTTACATACATGTAATAAAGTGAAAATATTGTTAATGGTATTGTATTATGGATGGTAGGAGGTAATGGTAGTGTATTATGGATGGTATGATAGATGAAAGGGAAAGTGTATTCAAAGTGGTGTACCAAAACACCTTATTTCATGTTGATACATATGAATGCACATGTGCATTTCTAATATTGGTAATGTAAAAAGTAGTCTATTACATATGGTAGTGTAAATGAAAGTGCAATTGTCTAATATATGTAATGAATTACGGAATTTGTCAAAGAAATGACAAAAAATGCACATGTACATGCTTGTGTATTATGGATGGAATGATAGATGAAAGAGAAAGTAGTGTACCAAAACACTTTATTTCCTGTTGATACATATAGATGCACATGTGCATTTCTAACATTGGTAATGTAAAAAATAGTGTATTACACGTAGTAGTGTAAATGAAAGTGCAATTGACTATTATATGTAATGAATTGCGGAATTTGACAAAGAAACGACACATGTGCATGGATAACTGTTACTCAAATTTTTTTTTTTTTTTTTTTTTGAAATTTTTTTTTATTTTTTTTATTAACAAAATATAGCGATTTTTTCAAAAAAAAATAGTAAAAAAATAAAAAAAAAAAATTTTGGGTGTTTTTTAGATTTTTTTAGGAATTACTGTTTGTGTTCACACTGGTTCTCGCGGTTCTCGCAATAAGGGGTGGTTCCTAACGGATCTTTGTCCTATATATATATATATAAGCGCTGTTCTGACAAGTTTTTAATTTACAATAAGCATAACAAATACATTCAAACTTATTATCATCAACCAACTTAAACATTTTATTACCATAATAAAAATTTCCTTAAGTTTGGATCATGTATTCTTGAATTCCGGTACTGGATGACCCCAATTGTGTATTTGAAATGCAAAGTCATGATCAACAGCCTAAATATTCTAATCATCTTGATGGGGTTGCTGACATAGAATCATCTGTCAGTGACCGGTCAAGGGATAGATCTTCTTCACTCTCTGAATCAATGTTAGGGACCTTAATGCTCTCAACTTCTTTTACCACCTCACTCATGTCAGGCCGTTTTTCGGGTACTTTGTCGCAACAACGGACCGCTAGTTGTAAAAGTTTCAACATCCCATGGATTGCACTTCTTTGCACCATGAGTTCCAAATCAAAGATCTCTGCAGTCCATTCTTCGCGAACTGCACGATGAACCCAACTACAAAGATCCACGGCTTTGTTGTCTTGTGGAACCGAGAGAACGCTTACCCTCCCAGTGAGGAGTTCCATAACTAGGCTACCATAGCTCCACACGTCAGACTTTTTTGAAACCTTTTTAGAGATTAGGAATTCTGGAGATTTGAATGAAACCATCCGATGAACGGAGACTGTGTTTGAGATAATCGAGGTAAGACCATAGTCGGAAACTAGTGCCATGTTGTTTTCATCGATGAGTACATTCGATGATTTTAGATTACCATGGGGAACTAGAGCTGTATTAAGATTGTTGTGTAAGTACTCCATGGCTCGAGCCACTCCACGTGCGACAGCTAGCCTTGGCCCCCATCGAAATGGGATTCGATCTCCCGTCCCTCTTCCTCCTACACAGATTAGTGTTCAATAACACAGGTTACGAGCTAATTAAACATATTCCAACCATAACAATTCTTAAGTATATCAAGGTCAAAGATAAAAATAGAAGGTGGTGTAAAAATTACCATGAAGGCGATTGAAAAGATTCCCATTCATTATGAACTTGTGCACCAACAATTTCTCATCATTTGAGTAAAAATAAGCGAGTAATGGCACCAAGTTGGGATGTTTTTGAGCCGTGATGACTTTCATGTGGTTCATGAATTCATCGCGACTCAATGGCTTCAAATCTCTTAGCCTTTTCACTATGACATTTCTTCCATCATCTAACCTAGCGCTATATGTGTTCCCAAAATTCCCCGTGCCCAAACTCTGAGCCGAAGCCGTCATAAGATCACCTAGCTCGAATTCCGGCTCTCCATCCACAAAAACAAGCTTTCCTAGGTCTTGCTTTGGCATTGTTGCTTGACTAACACTACTTGGTACAACACTAGGTATTTCATGTCCCTGTTCCTCGTCGTCCTCTTGTATAACATTCTTTTTCTCAAATTTCTCAATGAACCTTTGATTAAGTTGTTTATTCTTTCTATATAACAACATTAACAACACAAGAAGAATGAATAAACCTAGAATATTAATGATCAGCAAAGTAGAATTGACTGGAGACTTGTTTGAACTAGCATCATCCCCTGATGTGGGGCCACATTTTGTGGAAGTGGGTGGCCCACACAAAAACGAGTTATGATCATATGAAGAAGAGCTAAAGGATTGAAGTTTGCTAGTATTTGGTATAGGCCCAGTGAGATTATTGTTTGAAACATTAAATTCTTTTAAACTAGACTGGTCAAACCATGGAATTGGACCAGTCAACCTGTTTTCTTGAAGTTGTAATGACTCCAAGAGAACCAAGTTAACAAGTGAAGGTGAAATTAGCCCATCAAATTTGTTTCCAGACAGATCAAGTCGCGTCAAGTCCGGATTCTTTGAGAAGTCCATTAGTTGCCCAAATATCGAATTGTTCCTTAAGCTCATTGTCGATAATGCAGTGAGATTGAAAAGTGCGTCAAGCTTTATTTCCCCGACAATGTCAAGACTATCAAGGGTTAAACCAACGACTCTACCGTTGCATTTAACACCATACCAATTAATGCAATCAAAGCTTTGCCATCTTTCGTCGAGAAAAGCATTGTGAAAACCAGCCTTGAGTGCCAAAAGAGCGTATCTTTCACCCTCAGTGAATCCAATGGTGATTTCGCGACCATCTTGAGCAATAACAATGTAATTATGTAATACAAGAACTAGCAATATGAAAAACTTGGAAAATCCCATTATGTTGGCTTTGTTTTTACTAACTTGACATTGAAAATGAAACAAGGGAGGGCTGTGTACTAATAGCATCATAGGAAAACATATTCCATAAGGATACCATATGAGTTGTGATTATTCATTGCTTGTTGAAGAAATCAAGAGAATTTGTATTTTATTTATAGGAATTTCCAAACTGAGAATCCGAAGATCAAAAATAAATAATGGTGGAGCTTTCAATTGTGTTAAATAATAACTGTAGTGATTATTTTGAATTTAAAAACTAGATAGAGTTATTATTATTATAAAATATATATACAGATGGATAGATGATGACAATGACCATTTTATATATATTTTATACAAATTAATTGTGAAGGAGGATGAATGGTGAATTCTTGTCACATACCATTAAATGATTGGAGCAAATATTTTACCCAAATTATTTTAAGCTTTTTAATCTTCTTTTTTTATCTCTATTTTTTACTACATTGTTTTTTTGGGTCGTATTATTGGCACACCTAAATCCTTAAATCGACACCTTCAATACTGGTCGTATTGCTTTTTCAATTTCCAATAAAGACTGATTTGTCAAATTTTATCTATTTGACTGGACCTATACGGGTCATATAGGTCTATACGGGTCGTATTGGTTGAGTTTTCTTTTACAAATTTTTTTATACATTTGTTTATGGTTTTAACAAATTTTTCTAAAAAATATTTATTTTTTTAAATAAAAACTTCCTTAATTTTTTTAAGAATACCATGTACAATATAGTATAGTATAGATGAGGTATAGGTCCCATATGAGCATATATAGGTGTAGTAAAGGTCCCGTATATGTATCGTATAGGTTAATTTGTAATTTTAAAGGTATTTTGTTTGTATAATGTATTTAAAGTGTTATTTGTTTGTTTAATAGATACAACACGTAAAGTAACCGGCAATATACGCCAAAATATGACACCGTATAGACATAATACGCCATAATACGGAACAATAAGACAAGTAGAGACATATTACGCCATAATACACGATAACACAACACGTATAGACAATCTACACCCTAATACAACACTTATAGACTATAAACGTGACAATACCAAACGTCACCGACACGACCCGTAAGGACAATATATGCCATAATACGCAAACATAATGACAATATACGTCATAATACGACATTTAACGACAAAATACGTCAATTAATGATATCATACGGCGTGTATACATACAACACAACACGACACGATAGAGTACAAGTGGATTCCAAACAAAATTACACATATTCATAGAATACAATACCAAACGGAACCGAATGTCACTGGAACGACTCGTATAGAAGGTAGTCTACATAAAATGACATGTAATGACAAAATACGTCAAAATACGATACGTATACGCATCGAAAAGGCAAAACCTAAAATTATGAAATTTTGATTTTACCCATGTACGCATCATATAGGTCAAAACTGGGTCATATAGTAGGCTAATATGAATCGTATAGACCTATACGATCCGTATAGACCCCCTGAATTCTCAAAAAAAAACAAGGGGTTAATTGATAATTCAGGGGGTCTATACGGATCGTATAGGCCTCCGTATAGACCTCCTGGTTTATCAATTAACCCCTTGTTTATTTAAGAATTGAATGGGTCTATACGGATCGTATAGGTCTATACGAGTCGTATAATGTTACTATACGACCTAGGTTTGACCTATAAATAGGGGTAAAATCAAAATTTCATAATTTTAGGTTTTGCCTTTTCGGTGCGTATACGGGCAGTATTTTGTCATTACGTGTCGTTTTATGAAGTATATTATCTATACGTGGCGCACCGGTGACTTTCAGTTCCTTGTGGTATCGTATTCTATGATTACATGTAATTTTGTTTGGAATCCACTTGTACTCTAACGTGTCGTGTTGTATGTATACGCGTCATACGGTATTATTACTTAACGTATTTTGTCGTTACATGTCGTATTATAACATAAATACAATAGTTCTACGCCATGGATTGGTAATAAACACAGAGATAGTAGAATTAACTTTACTTTGATTAATGATAAGGCTCAGAGGCCGTAGTACAAAGTTATCTGTTTAGGATAATTAAATGGAACTTAACTTACTCATACTATAGTTCTACGCCATGGATTGGTAAGTTAAAGAACTTGACCAACATGTGAAGAGGCTATTGTATGCTACTTGCTTCTTACGCCGCTTAGTTTTTAGCTTTCTTACTCGGGCCTTCATCACCGCGAGTAATTTGCTTTATATCCTTCCGCACGTTCTGCAGTAAATGGGTGAGTTCACCACTTTTGAGCGCTTTTTCAATCTCGGTGTGGAGGGATATACAATTGTTTGTAGTGTGACCATTATCCTTGTGGTAGTCACAATACTGATTCGGATCCTGGCCCCTCTTGTTCTTCATTGGCGGAGGGGTTTTAAACTGATAGTCTTCTGTGCTGAGCACCACCGCCGAAGTTTTCGTTAGAGGAGTCCACTGCCATTCTCTATTCTCTTGCTTTGTTTCCCTTTGTGCTGCGAGCTTGTTTATGGTTGCTCGCGCGTCTTCAGATGAGTATGTTCCAGAGGTTGAGTCCTTCCAATTATTTTTGAACTTTTTTCCGATGCTCCAGCTAATATCTTGTGGACGATTGTGTGGTGGCGGGGGTCTGTTGATGCTGAGATTTCGTTCTGTTTGCGCGTAGACCTTCGCAACAGCCATTAGTTTCTCCCAGCTCTTGGGTAAGCCTTATATCCCGGACAGAACCTTGATCATGTCGTCACAGCGTACTGCATACATGAATTGCGCTCCAATCAAGTGTTCATGGACATCCCCAATCTCTAACACCTCCTTGTTGTAGCGTGTGATAAAGTCTTACAGGCTCTCATTATCACGCCTCCAAATGTTCATCACATCGGCTGTGTCTCTGATAGATCTCCGCTGTTGGCTAAAGTGCACCAAGAATTTTTCTCTTAAATCCACCCATGATGTTATCTTCCCGACCGGTAGGTTATCGAACCACAGTCGCGCAGCGCCTGTCAGTGTTTGGATGAATAGGTGGCACCACATTGGCAAGGTCCAACCTCCTACCAGGCCTGCGCTGGTGAAAACACGAAGGTGATCGTCCGGATCTGTCATGCCATTAAATTTTCTGACATTTGATGGCAGTTTCGCCTTTTCTAAGGGAGCTAAGGTGATCTCACTGATAAACTTCGAATTCTCCGTTGCCTCTGCTGGGCGGTAGATTAA